>CALNHX010009231.1:0-51954 GCA_940337035.1 Agriotes lineatus | reverse complement strand
GTTAAAGGTGATATGAATCAGGCAGATGCAGTTATCGCTATTGATAGTTGATTACGCAGAGGCCTCCCACGCTAAAAATCGCATCTGTCCGGTACCCGAACTCGATGCCCGCGCCCAAACTATCGGAAAACGTCATAAACTTTATAGAAGGAACTCATAGGAATTCTGCAGAATGACAAGTGACTGCCACAAACTAATAAATTACGAAACCCAGTACAAAGGGTCGGTGCCCGAGCGGAATGACAAGCGACCGCCACATTGCACCAAATTCTGCGAAATGTGCACTGCCGCTCGGATATAACGGCGCCTTTGCTACAGCGCGTTCAAACTTAAACTTAATGAAGCCATGAACAAACGACTGCATATAGAGCCGAATTAAATAAGGAAGTTAGATAACAACACAAATCAGGGAATTATTTTTCTCCTTTATTTTTAGGAAACACGCGCGCCGGGCAAAGAATTCTCACGCCCAGCGAAGGCCCTGAGTAGCGCGTTCACGTATGTAATTTTAAAGGCAGCAAAGAAATTAAGGGCAGCAGAAGTAGACATCCAACTTAAGCTTATTGCATACCAAAAAATGCCTAAAATAACAGCGAACCAGATGCAGGCACCTATTTGATCCGCGCACATGGGACCTCCGAGCGCGGACTAATTTAAGCCACGGCCGTTTCTAATATAAAGGCAGATAAGGGCTCGCGCGGGCAATTAGAAACGCAATTAGGGCGAGTCTTTTCAGGAGGAAGCGATTGCATGAAGAATTAGCCCGCTAATCAAATGCGCCAAAACACTAGGAAAACAATTAGCCAAAAACCAAAATAAAGCAACACAAAACCCCCACCGCGGTGAGAAACGGGGACAGATTCCTTTATAAACTGGGGTGGATTTCAGGCGAGATCATTCAGCCTCCGCTCCTCAACAACAACTCTCTAACCCGCATGCCCATTGTGCGAACTAGAGCATACTTCTACGGACTAGAAACAATTCCAATTCAGCCTCCGCTCCTCAACAACAAGTCTCTAACCCGCATGCTATTGTGCGAACTAGAGCTTATTTCTACGGACTTAGAAAAAATCCATTCCGGTCTCGAGCTTCAACAACAAGTATCTAACCCGCATGCCATTGTGCGAACTAGAGCCTACCTCTACGGACTTAGAAAGAATTCCATTCCGGTCTTCGAGCTTCAACAACAAGTCTCTAACCCGCATGCCATTGTGCGAACTAGAGCCTATTTCTACGGACTTAGAAAAAAAATCCATTGTGCGTGAGTTGCTGAGATGATTAAAAACCAGTTTAAGTGGCGAAAAGAAATAACTTCGTACAGGAAAAGTTATTTTAATATTGTTAACAATGAACAGATTGTCTTAAAAACTACATAAGAATGGCTGAAGTTTTTAAAGGTTAAGGTCCGTGAAGGCAAAAAAACGCTGATGATATTGTCACACAACGTTTCGGGAGTTTTGAATCTACTCCTGTCTTCAGGTGTTCCTGGTTAGTCCTGAGAAGACTGATATTGTACGTTTTTTCTACGTAAACTCGTGTCTCCCCGGGGTTTGAACCCGGGGCCGTTGATCGGTGTGCTTACTAGTCTGTTACTCTTTACCGCGCTGGTGGCGTAGTGGTAAGAGTGACAGAATATAATAGTTTCAAAAATAAGTATGTATTGTATTAAGATCTATCTTCATTTTAGTTACAGAAATAGTTCTTACATTTTCTTTAAAGATTTAAATTGAGTTAAAGTAGATTTTTATAGTAAACCTTGCGATTTTTAGATTTATATTGCCGGATTTTATTTCAAACATTTTTTACTTGATTTACTGGGGCAGTGTGCCATTGTGTTTTCACTATTATTTTTGGAGAATAAAGACGATACATAAACATTAGACCAAAACAAATTAGAAGTGGTTAATTGAAAAATAAATTAGAAGGCATTGGTCTGGCACACCATTCGACTGTGAATACGAAACAAGATATAGACGTCTGTAGTTATGTGTTATTGAAAAATTTCTTGGAGGAAAATAACTGCAGTGCTGGAGATTAAAAGGGATTTGTTTGAATATTTTAGTTGTATTCACACTGACGCATGTTTAGAACTAAATGTTTGATTACGATATTTTTTATATTAGATATAAAAAAATCAATTTAATATACCAATACAAAAGCTAGAGATTTTCAATTTTGATACACACATAAAACTACTATAATTATTTAATCAAAAGAAATCGTTAACTTTAAGCTTTATGTTTTACCTATGTCTTTCACTTCTAGTTTTTAAAAGTTATTTAAATTTAGTCGAACGATCTGTAAAAGACACACCTCCAGTACCTAATCTTTAAATTATACCAGAATGCAAATCGCTGTTGCTTGTAGATTATATAATCCCGCCGTTTCTAAAATAAGCATAGTTTTGTATCGGCAGACACAAAGCAATCTTTCAAAATGTTCAAGCTGGTAAGTACAACTTGATTTTCCTAATTAAATAACATTACTAGTAAGTTTTAATTTTTTATAGTTGATCCTCGTCGTCGCTCTCTTCGCCTTGGCTTTGGCCGCCCCTGAGCCCAAGCCCCAATTCTACTATGGTGCCTACCCTTACAGCTATGGTGCTTACCCCTACTCTGCTGGAGTCTATAGTGGATACCTTGGATACTATTAGAAAACTGCTCAGATAGTGTGTTGTAATGAATTTTATTTTGGTTATACAAAATTTCCGTAGATATATTAATAAATATTTAAAGTAATATTTAATTTTCTGTATTATTTATCGGTTGTAATAAGATGTCAACAAACGTTTGAAGAAAACCGTTGACATAGAAAGTGGTTAATGCAAGATAAAACAAAAAAGAGTTTACTTCAGATAAAATTAAGAATTAAAGATCATTACCGTGTTCAGTTGGTTTGTCTAGTATTTTAAGTCGCCATTGTTTATTAAAACGGAAATAATTAGAAGATTATTTGTTGCTTAGGCAAGCGTTTTTACAAAAATTGTATTTGTAATTTTTTAGTCTTACAAAAGTATATCTTTTAGGTTATATACAGTGTGTCCCAGATGGAGTGGGGTTGCATGGGTAACTTACTTATCATTGAAGATGGAGATTTGGTTAAATGGGCAATGTTTTGCAGTTTCATATGATAAATTAATACTGCTTGAAAAAGTTCAAAATGTCGAACTTGTCAGAAGTTATTTAAAAAAAACTAAAAACTGTCATTTTCTTGTATGTCAAATATCTTTGTAAGTATAAGCGATACGAAAAACAGGTTTATATAAAAATCCCTGTTTTCGATGAGACGAATCTAAAATTCAAGATGGCTGCTTTTGAGGTACTCATATCAAATTTCTTAAGTTAAATGGGCGCCATATTGGATTTTTAGGTTACTAAATAGAATTTTTTATTCTCTTTTCAAAGGTGTAAGATAACGTATGTTTGAATAAAAATACCAGGAAAAATAATTGTTTTTACATTTTAATCAAGTAGGCTTACATGGATCCAAACAAAAACCAACAAAATTTATTTAAAAAAACAAAACTTAATCCTGATACTCACATGAAATGTTCAAAATGCTGCCATTTAAGTTCCGGGTGGTGTAGCTTGAACAAGCGTTAGTATAAATTAGTAATAAATTTCATCGAATTTTGTTTGGATTCATGTAAGCCTACTTGATAAAAATGTAAAAACAATTATTTTTCCTGTTATTTTTATTCAAACATACGTTATCTTACACCTTTGAAAAGAGAATAAAAAATTCTAGTCAGTGACATAAAAATCAAATATGGGGCCTATTTAACTTACAGAAGTTGATACGAGTACCTCAAAAGCAGCCATCTTGAATTTTTGCTTGACACCAATTTTACATTGGTCTCATCGAAAACGGTAACTTTTATATGAAACATTTTTTTCTTATCTTTTATATTTACGAAGGTATTTGACATACAAGAAAATGACAGTTTTTAGTTGTTTTTAAATAACTTCTGACAGATTCTACAATTTGAATTTTTTCAAGCATATTTCAAATCAGCATATAAAACTGCATAACATTGCCTATTTAACCAAATCTCCATCTTCAATGATAAGAAAGTTACCCATGTAACCCCTCTCGATCTGGGACACACTGTATATTTAGCAGCAAGCATCAAACTTCAATTTTAAAAATTCAAAAGTTTCACATGAATAGTTTTCGTCACTGGAGTAATAGAAGTAATACAGCAGTATAATTCTGTGTTGGATGGCATGCTTATCCGACCTACTCCGGGGGCTTAGGAATTAGCACTTTCCATATAGAAGGAAGGGGAAACGTCTGGCGTGGTTTACATGTTGAGTTACCGTGCTCTTTTGTTTTTTTCTGATGAAGCCACTTACGAAAGTGGGTGAAGCGTTGAGTTCTTCGATCTCAATAATGACACGTTCCACCCCCGTAAGTCGTTTGTTACTTAATGACAATGGTCGCAAAAGCTTCCAAAATCAAGCTTACGGTTAGTGGAGGTATTTCAAGGTAAGAAAAGTTCCTATAGAAAGACATGTAGAGCCATTACCTGAAAACACAAAATTTATAATTCTGCAATGTAAAACTTGATGCACCAGAGAACCCAATTTGAATGCTTATCCGACCCTACAAACTGGTTTAGTAATAGAAAAATGTAAAAATCGATATTGATCGACAGTCAGATCTGTCACGAAAGATTTCCATGAGAAATGATATCGTGTGTTTAAAAAAAAACTCATTCGCAGCATGCCATGATCAAATTGAAGTTTGTCGTAACTTGAAATCTACCCATTAATGCATGTGAACTACCAAGTCAGAGAAAACTAAATTACACCTTGACCTTGAATTATTTTCCTGAAAATATACAAAACACTTACCAAAAACAATTTTTACGGACCGTTCTGATTATTACATTAATTGTTGTTGTGTAAATGCCATCTTATTTTTCTTTTTGCTTGATACAATTAAACTTAATGCAGTGTAAACTTTTAACTGTCACAGTGACAGATGCGTTCATAAACAACATTCACCTACAGACTTAAGTTAAGACATGACTAGATTTTCTACCTTTCTTTCCAAGGCCTACCTTAGATGAGTTTTTTTTGGAACACACGATTCTAAGATTAAATAAATTTGAGTAAAATTGTTAAATTTTAACACGTTTCTTTGACTGTTATACTGAAAATGTGAGTGATTTTAGGAAGATTAACAGACAATGGTCAGTTGCTTTGTATTAATTAATCCTAGTTTGTTCCTTGTAATTAATAGTTATTAGAATAAGTGCAAGTTTAATTAAGGGTTCACGCGAGGCCTCCAGAGTTATTGTTAATTTCGTTATATATGTCAACTTGACCAATCTGCGGCTGCGCTGTGATTTGTTTCTGGCAGCCCTGTAAAAGTAAAAACTCGGGATGAAGAGAGGAACTCTTCCACTTTTTATTGACACGAAAGTACATGTGTACATAAGTCTAATTTTAATATTTGGTTATTTGTTTATAATTGAATTCTTTTGGAATCAAATCTGAACACAAATTAGAATTATAATATTGATGTGTAAATAGCCACCTGTGAAATTAATTGATTTTGTGACAATTATAACGAGTGTTTTCAATTACAACTGGTATTTTATTTTCGACGAGTCTTATGGTTGAGTTCATCGCTAACTAACGTTGAACAAAGACAAACAAATTCACTATCCACGTTAGCATTGAGTAATTACATATAATACCTTCAATTAGGTGGATGCTTTTTCTGGATTTTGGACGTAAATAGCAAAAGTGGCTACGCTAACAAAGAAAGAAATAGCCAGCACCATTTCTTTCTAAATGCTTGCTTAGCAGTACATTTCGAGGTTAGTGGAATTCTTTTAATTTCGAGATTAGCTTGTTGATTTGTATTGGTATAAAGTGTACTATTAGTTACATTGTATCGCCAGCGTGGCCGAGCAGTTAGGAAGCTCGACCGCGGTGCTACGGGGAGGTTCAATTCTCACATCTGGCTACTGATGGCCAGTCGCTTTAGCAATTGGGTATCAAAACCGCTGTAAAAGTAGGGAAAGTAAGGTAGTTGGCGTGATGCTAACCGCATTACCCAGTATGCCGTTAAAGTCTGCCAGATGACTGGGTTTCGGACCCTGACTCGCCGAGTCTGTAGCCAAACTTCCACGTGTGGAATAAAGCGTCCCGAACTTTACTTTACTTTTTTATTAATCGAATTGTGGCCTGATAAAACTTAAGCGAGGCCACGGATTATTTTTCTTTGTCGACAACCCTGGGATATAGTTTCATGCACACTATTATTTTTTTTTTAAATGATAAGTTTAGTAGTGAAAAGGGTGACTAGCTCCGGAAATGATTGCTTTACCGTTTATTTTAAATTCAAATAGAGTACGAAATAAAAGTCTACGTTTATCCGGATTGTAATGTTCTTTGCAGTAACCCGAATATTACTATAATTTTATTTGAAACCCTTTTGCTACAGCATAGTTTTATATCGCCTGATGAAAGAGGCCCTTTTCCGCAATAATTTTATGTCGCCCAACAAATGGAGCAATTTTCTACAATATAATATATAGATTTCGTTAAATCATCTGGAATAAGTTACCCAAATATATTCGTTTACCATGTAACATATTCCCTGTTTTAGGTGTGAAAAAGTCATCCCACTAAACAGTGTACCTAAAATGTTGTGTTTTCAGTGGAATTTTATGGATATACTTGGAAATGAGTCGTTTCAATATTTACTGGAAGCTCATTACCATTTTCACTAATCCAGATATAATAATTGTTGCATGATAAAATTAAATGGGTACCAAAGCACGAAACGGTCGTAAGGATACTTTCATAGCATTTTCGTGTTCTATAACGGTGCATTTGCCTAAAGCATGTGTTTGAAGCTTTTAGTTTCCTACATAAATTTCATTTGGATATTCATCAGCGTAGCATTAGAAACTCGTCGAATATTATTTATAAGTAATGGTTCGATTACTACAACTTTTGGGTGTGATATAAAAATTAAAGCAAGTAGATAAGTAGAAGTAAGTAGAAAAAGCTAAGTAGAAAGTATACCATCCAATTCGATGCACACACGCAACAAGTAGAATTACTTAATCGAAAACAATTGTTAATTTTTGCTAATGTCTTTCATTTCTAGTTTTTTTTTAAGTTATTTAAATTTAGCCGGACGATCTATAAAGGACACACCTCCAGCACCTAGTTTTTAAATGATACTAGAATGCAAATTACTGCGGCTTGTGGACTATATAAAGCGCCCGTTGCAGAAATTGGGCATAGTTTTGTATCCGCAGACACAAAGCAATCTTTCAAAATGTTCAAGCTGGTAAGTGTAAGTTCAGTTTAAAATAAATATGATTACTAGCAAATGTAAATTTTTTACAGTTGATCCTCGTCGTCGCCCTCTTCGCTCTGGCTTTGGCCGCCCCTGAACCCAAGCCCCAATTCTACTATGGTGCCTACCCTTACAGTTACGGCGCCTACCCCTACTCTGCTGGAGTTTATGGTGGATACCTTGGATACTATTAGACAACTGCTTAGATAATATTTTCAAGTAAATTTGGTTTAGTTGTGCAAAATTTCAATAGCTCTATTAATAAATATTTATATTAATACCTAATATGCTGTTTTATTTCCGGATACCATTGATAGTATTACATAGATGTATGTAATGGTGACTAAAAACAATACTGGACAATCATACCTAATATGCTGTTTTATTTCCGGATACCATTGATAGTATTACATAGATGTATGTAATGGTGACTAAAAACAATACTAGAAAATCCTTCAAGTGTCTATTGAGAGATAGAGGACGAGAAACGTAAAAAATAAACAAAATACAAGAAACTCCGCAGTACGCAATAATAAAATTTTACTAAAATTCACTTCCAATTCACGAATTGGTATCAAATGGTTACTAGTACAAGGCTTGTTCAACAAAAATACATCACTGATCAAGTTTAATTAACCTTGGAAACAAATGCAATAATCATTCAGTTTTGTTTAAAATGTTGGGAATAGAAATGTAGTTTGTTCAAAAGCAAGTCTAATATAAACAATATCAGCGATATTTGAATTCTTTCTAACAAAGGTGTTCAGCTGTTGCATATTTATATGTGAATAGGTGTAAGCTGTTTATGAAAACGCATGTTCCAACTCGGATGAATGGTGAAGAAAATACACCAACAGCGAGCTGAGTGACATGTGTGGAAGGTATGATTATAAAAATTAGTCGTGTATCCATTAGAGAAACTTAAGATATTTTTGATGTTTTTTCATTCTGAAATTTCTAGTTTTCGACCAATAAAGAAGTTACAGGGCCACAGTGTTCAGTTAGACGCAGAAGTGCATATATCTAGGCAAGAATTCTTCAAACAGCAGCCACAAAAATGTTCTTAGGAGGCTGTCAATTGCTTGGTGATATAGTGAGATAAATACTATCATGAATAGGACGAATCTGTGTAATTGTTTTTTTAAATAGAATAGATGGGTTTCTATTGACCAAACCTCGTATGTATACAAGCATTTCCGGTGTCATTTATAAAAGTTGTGGCAGTGTAACAGAATACCTACAATTTAATTTAAAGAAAACAATATTTCTGTTTGTCTGAGAATATTATATAATAATATATTAAAATCAAATGCAGAAAGGCACAGAACCACCAAAGGAACAATGAGATATTTTCCGTGGACATATATCACCATTCCTTTCTAAATTTAGAAGCATATGCCAACAAGCGCAAACTTTCTACCTTTGTAATGCCGTCTCTGACTGATTACTATTGATTTAATTAATTTTATTCTGGTATGCCAACAAGCTAGTTTAGCTAAGGTTCGTAGAGGTCTGGAATAATAAAACCATTGTAAAAATAGTATTTATTCATAATTTTAAAGTATAGAATTAACTGATTTGTAAATGCATGTACAACGTGCGCCTTAAAGAGGTCCTTCAAACGACCGCGAAGTGAATACTGCTTTCAGTCCAACGTAAACAACAGCAGACTGTAATCAGCTCAATTTAATGGCGGCTAAACTTTTACCTTAAATGGTTTGAGTTGGCGGTTGGGGGGTGGTTGAAGAGTGCAGGAGGTTAGAGTGAATATCTTTACACTAGTATAAGGCACAAACGGAACGCTTCTATAAAGTTAGATTAACAAGAGCCCCTGGGGCGCTTTCTCGGCGAATTATTTGTACGTTGCGTCTTGGTCTAGCTCTTGCAAAATTAGATATATGTTTTAGCTTAATTATTCTTACGTTTGTGGACGCCGGTGGCTGTTTATTTAGTTGACTTCTGCGTCACCGTAATGCGAGCATTTAGGGACGAATTATTACTTCACACAGCGGCTTATGCTGGCTCGCAACATTCTCAGTGTTTGAATTGACGATCTGGCTTTTTTATCGACTTTAATCGATGCAGATGTGGATAGCAGGCTAAGAAATATTTAGTTATCAGGGTAAGATCTTTAAGCCTGTCAACATATTTTTTCAGGCACTCTACGGCTTGGAAGCAAAGGTATCAACAAAATCTCTGAACGAGGGTTTGTCGTGAGCGGTTTGACTGATCCAGACAAGGAGGGAAGGTTAATGTCAGTGGAATTTTCAGACAGTTCAACTCCTCAGAAGGTTAAGGTGAGAATTTGATCTACGCTAACTCGTTTCGCAGGACGAAACCACTCACATGACCGCCCAAAAGAGGTAGCTAACAGTCTTCTCTGCTGGAGCTCGACTCGAGTATCATGAAGAGAAACGAGATGGCTTTTGTGCCGGAGATATTGAGGTACTGGCCGAAACATGTGTCTAACGTACTTCTAATCCTATTTGTAAAAAAGTGAAACGTCACAACTGAACTTAAGGAAAGTTTTGGTTTTGTTTCATAAGTTGCGGGAACAAACTGTCTCCAATGAAGCTATCAGCCCAGTCAAGATGTGGTATGCTGACGATGAGTGGCGTCTTTTTGGACTCGTATCAGCTTGTTATATTATTTTGAATGCTAAAAAGGGGAGCAAAGGAAATAAAAAAGTTTGGTTGATAATCTGCTAAAAGAGAAAACAAGAAGGTGGATTATAGCTTCTGACCGCTTTGATTAAGGGTGACACTATTAAAGCTAATCACCGATGGGTAGGCTAAAATTTTTATTCATTTATCTATAGTTCCGACCTGGTATGGTTGCCGTATAGTGCTGAGACAAAAATTAGAAAGGCGCAGTAGCAGTGCCACAGTTTCATACAGTTTAGAAACTTGGGTACAATTTAGTTAAGTGTGTCAATTTACCATAGTAGAAAAGGGCTACCTTAATTTTGATAGCTGTCAATCAAATTTTGATTCGCGGTATAATTCGCGGTTTTATTCGCGGTTTTCGCGGAATTATTCGCGGATTTCGCGGAATTTTCGCGGATTGATCCAATTAATTTCCCGGTTTGATCTAATTAATCACATATGAAGTTTGATATGTAATTTACATATGTGCTACTGATTAAATTACGCATTAGCTTCCGATTAAATTACGCGCGGCCATTTTTAACTTGCTTCCGGAATTACGCGGCGGGCGCGCATGAATGGATTAACACGATTTCCATTAACCCTACTTACTATAGGAAATTTTTCAGATTTTTTTTCTAAGTTCAATTTTTTTAATTTAAATCTCACGGGTGTCTGCCATCTTGGTTTTCTGCGCGCGCACTTCTCACAGGTGTCGTTTTTAATTTTGAATTTTCGCGGAAATATTTGAATTTCAAACTGCTAAATCTTCCGTCTCCCTCATCGAAGCTGCTCTCTCTCTCTCATGCACGGAGGCCATTTTAATTTTGCGCGAATATTTGAATTTTAAATTTGTTCAGATTTTTTTTCTAAGTCATTGTTTTGGTAGATTTATCTCTCTCTCTCTTCTGCTCTGGTTGTCTCTCTCTCTCTATTGCAGTCACAGGATGGATGTTTAATTTAAAAAAAATTCTGGCGGACTTGGATTTGAACCCTCTACGTTTGCATACACATTTGGCTCACATCGATCGATGCCGCTAGACCATGGAGCGCTACGTGATTTAAAGGGTTTGAACAAAACGTCATTTCACAGCTCTGCCGTCACGCTGCCCGAATTTAAAACAATCTATTTTTTGAGAAATATGATTTATAAGAACTGGAATGTATAGCTTATTGTGTTTAAAGGTAGATACATTTAAAAAAAAAATAGATTTGTAACAGCTTATTAATTATTTTATAATTTGTGCCTGCTATATGGCTGGATTAACGAGACCCTCATTGTCCCTACCTACAATAGGAAATTTCCGTCTAAGTTCCCTTTTTAAAACAGGTCGGTGCCTGTGTTTTGTTTGGTTTTAAAGGTTTGAACATTGTACCACTTAGCTGTTCTGACATTACACTTCCATATTCATATTATAAATAAATTTTAAATGTTATTTTCGACTGAGTTTTAGCCGCTTATAAATTACAACAGCTAGTTTAAAAATTAAATGGGCGATAAGAGCTAAAGGCAGATCGTAATATAAAACGAGTTACAAATTTTATTTTAGTATATTCCTGAAATACTGATAATACGTATTGCTTGAATAAGAAAGAGATAAACATAAAATGCGTAATTATTCGCAATGGAATTTGCTATGATATCACCGACTCTGCAGAACTTTCTATTTCGTCATCCTCAAATGGTCGTTGCCTGTCGGTCACAATTATATATATCAGCAATAAGATAACATGAACAAGAAGATATACGTAAAGAAAGAGATAAACATAGTAGCAAGTATTGGAGAAGGCTTGACTAATTTTAATTATGACATTTGTCAACTAAACATGCCTACTAATATAATTTTTTGTATGGCTATCTTTTTCTTACTCATATAGGTAAGAAAGGGTGGTGCGTTGCTTTCAGCTACCGTGTTCCGAAGATATCCGAGTCTTATTGTATAAGAATGGTTGTCCCCCATAAATTTGAATAAAAACAGACAATTTCGTTGAAAAAAAATAGCTTTTCAATATCGTTTGCAAATAAGACAAGGGATACTTGTAAAAATATAAGTCAAACCATTTTTTCTTGTAAAAAATTTACGAAAAGACGTATGTGTTGACGACAAATTAAAATAAATTTGAATAAAAGCACGCAAAATTACGAAAATACGTAAAAAATTTATAAAAATCGGCATCTTGTCACATTGAGTTCTGCAAAAACGACAAAAAACAATATTTTTATACAACTTTCATTGAAAAAATAGTAAAATTTTACGAAAATACGTCTGTGTTGACGACAAATAAAAATAAATTTTAATAAAAACACGCAAAAATTACGAAAAGACGTATGTGTTGACCCCCAAAGTAACAAAAATTTGAATAAAAACGCACAATTTCGTTGAAAATCTTTACAAAGCGACTTTATAGTACCGAAAAAATGATGTAAAAAAGTTTTAAGAGTTATTTCTAAGTAAAATTTTGCAAACGTTTAACAAATAAACCGTAATTTTTTTAAGTACATCACACAATTATGAAATCGTAGTTCAATTTATATGAATTTTCGATACTTTGTATGTGAGAAATAGCTTCAATTACTAATATTTGAATAAAAACATGCAATTTCCAAAGCATTTCGTTTAAAATTTTAGAAAATCGACAGCATCTCCCATGAAAATTTATAAAAATCGGCATCTTGTCACACTAAATTCTGCAAAAACGACCAAAAACAATATTTTTATACAACTTGCATTGAAAAATAGTAAAATTCTACGAAAATACGTCTGTGTTGACGACAAATGAAAATAAATTTGAATAGAAACACGCAAAAATTACGAAAAGACGTATGTGTTGACCCCCAAAGTAACAAAAATTTGAATAAAATCACGCAATCATACAGCATCTCACATAAATTTTCACAAAAATCGACATCATGTCACATAAATTATACAAAAACTGTCATCATATCACTTGAAATTATACAAAAAACGACATTTTCATTCAACACACGATGAAAATTGAACAAAAATCACGCAATCACACATCATATCACATAAATTTACACAAAAATCGACATCATGTCACATAAATTATACAAAAACTGACATCATATCACTTGAAATTATACAAAAAACGATATTTTATTCAACACACGATGAAAATTGAACAAAAATCACGCAATTACAAGCCATCCCACATAAATTTTCACAAAAATCGACATCATGTTACATAAACTATGCATAATTTTGCAAATGTTTTACACTTTTTATAAAATGCATCGCTCAAAATTAAAAGAAATAGCAATTTCGTTGAAAAATTTGCAAATGTTTTACACTTTTCTATAAAATGTATCGCCCAAAATTAAAAGAAATCACAATTTTTTAAATTATATCACGCCATTATGAAATCGTAGATAGTGCAGGCTCCAATGGGATGTTCGTTTGCAAAAATTGCGGACCGCAAAGTATTTTGTGATTTGTGTACCTGAGACCCTCGGCTGTATAAAAAGCCATGTTGCCGCGCGCGCGCACGGTCCTTTGTTATTCCGTCCCCCCCGCCCCTTTCCGCTGCTCTAGTCACGCTACGACCACTTGCGACGTTGGTGGTTCGCCAAATCCACGCCAGTCGCGGCCAAACATCGTCAAATAAGTGTTGTTTCCAATTGTTTACCTTTGTTAAAACAGTTGTTTCCGTATTAAGTTAGTTGGTTTGTGGAAAAAATGTCACTAGAAGTCGTGAACTTAAAAAGAAGAAGACCCAGTGAACTAGTGTGTTTGTTCTGCGATTCCTCAGAACAATTAGTGAATTATCCAAAGCACGAGTCGTTTCTCACTATAGGACGTGTAGCAAGAAGACGTAAAGACGAAGTAAGTCTTGTAACGTTTGCTCTTGAATTAAAATTCTAAGGATAATTAAAAAGTATTTGAATTTAATTCATCGCGTTATCAAGCTTTTACATCTAGCCGCCGCGACAAAAGATAACAGAATCCTGCTGCCGATGCGCGAGCCGCGCAACAGAACCGAAGGAGTGTTTTTCCCTTCCCATGGAGTAAGGAGCCCGGGTGCCCATAAGAACGCACGGAACCTATATGAGGAGAACACCTAGCCGCTCCAAAGGTATCTTGAGAATACCCGTCCTGTTCCTAAATATCTTGAGAACACCTGTCCCATCCGATCCCAGCATTCTGAGATCTTGAGATTACTTTCCAGATACCTTCCTACCGACCCCGATCTGATTTTATTTTATCCTGACAGCGTATCTGTCTAGTGAAATAAAATCAGTTATGATAAGCCCTTAGAGAGATGACAACGTATCTGTGCATTTAACTTCCTGTAATCCGTCAGACCGCCGTTAATTGCTAGTCGAGACCGCGACACCTGCAAGTTAATTTTCCTGTAATCCGCCAGACCGCCGTTAATTGCAAGTCGAGACCGCGACCCCTGCACGTCAATTATCATGTAATCCTCTAAACCGCCATTAATATTTTGGTCCGTGTTTGATTGAATCCAGAGCGTAAAATTTAATTGCATTCAAGAAGGCCGCATTTCAACAAACTTAATTTTGTTGATATTAAAGCATTCCGAGATTTCTACCGACACAACCGCGTACCAGAAGTCGCCACTAGATAAGGCCCGCCTGTAAAACCAGACGACAACGCCTTGGAAGCTGTCCAAAAGCCCGTAGGCGAAGGCATCCCAGTTCCAGTGCGCCGCCGTTTAAACAGCGGAAACAGCCGGGAATAATCGTTATAAGTTATAAGCTTGCTATTTAATTCAGAATATTTGCAGTAGCCATCTTCTGTAAATAACTCGTTATCACCACTGCTGCAAAAGAGCTACAACCGCTTCCAGTAGAACCGAAGTGCTTAACCCGTAAGCAAGACATCCGACCTAATTGGACTGGCTGTTAGAAGATCCGGCGTGCGTTATAACGAGCCATCACCAGCAGGCCTGTAGTACTCCCATGCGACTGAGGTTGCAGCCCCATCCGGGAAAGCAAACACCGCCCTCGTTATTATTCATGTTTTTATTGAAATACAAATCATTCTGAGTTATTAATTTACGTATTTAAACATATTATGTTTCTTTATAATATTCTCCTGTGTTACTACTTATCTATTTCAAAAGTTATTGTAAAGGAAACACTGTCTGCCTTATAAAATTAACATATATTTTACATGCGCTACATGTTTCGGCTTATCTATTAAACCATCTTCAGGCTAATGTCAAAAGTGACTGTCCACTTTTGACATTAGCCTGAAGATGGTTTAATACATAAGCCGAAACATGTAGCCCATGTAAAATATATGTTAATTTTATGAGGCAGACAGTGTTTCCTTTACAATAACTTACTGAATCACCTCATTGTGAGAATGGACCAGATCCTGAATTTTTATCTATTTCAATTTGAGCCAAAAGTAATTCTCCGACTAGAGCTAAACCGAGGTATAGATTTTGGCGCCCTTAATAAGGGGGTGAAACGTCACAGTGTTAAGTTCGATAAAACTGTACGAGAGTGTTAGAAAATTAACGAGGGCGTCCTTCTTCAAATATACCCCCAGGAATAATACAGACTCCCTTTGAAAAATTAATAGATGAATTGAAAGATCAATTTTCAACCTGTTCCTTTGAACTATCTTATTTGGCAACAAGAATGGCTGAGCTCACCGGGTTGGAAGATGGAGTCGTGGAAAACCGAGCTGTTAAAGCCCTGTTAATTTAAAAGTATGGGGAAAAGGTATTGTTTTCACATCCTGTTGACAGGTCACAATCGTCAATGGTATTCCTGTCAAATATCCCCTTGACCGAAGTGGTAGAACGTGTCCGTCAATTGGATACAGATAAAATCAAAATGTGCGCAAAACAACTAAAGGATGAGGCAATGGCTGCTGAACTTTTACCGGACGAATATTTACGTGACGAGACTGTATTAGAAAACGCAATTAATAAAACTGAATTGCCTTCAACATGGGTTACTGTCATGCAAAATTACTCAGTGCGAAGAACCAAAAATTAGGCGAAAGATCTCTTCGGAGGGCAAAGGCAATATTTTGTGACATTTTATACTGTATCACTGAAAAGAACAAACCTAAACACGTAGCACTAGCCGAGTCTGTCCATCATCTTACCATATCATGTCATGTACTTGCAAAAAAGCAACACTGAACCGTATATCTTTGTGTAAATGTGTAAACAATGATTGCAAAAACTTGTGACAAAATTAAGCTGTTTCTTGCATATTAGAGGATATTTTTTTGTAATTTTGGTAATTTTTGAATCAAAATACAAGTTTTATGTAGCTGTACTGGCTTGTATTTTATTTATGACTCATATATGCACCCACAAGTACTCATTTTTTAATAAAGTTCCATGATTAAAACCAATAATATTTTCTAATATTAACAGCGGGGGAAGGGGGAGGGGGACCACAATACTGGTTGGCAACATCTGTCAATTCGAACTCTGGGATCACTACAATACATATTAGAAGTCAGAATGCGGTCCGCAATTTTTGCATACGGAACTCCACTGAGAGTCCGGTCTAAGATTGATTTTCACAAAAATCGATATCATGTTACATAAACTATGCATAATTTTGCAAATGTTTTACACTTTTTATAAAATGCATCGCTCAAAATTAAAAGAAATAGCAATTTCGTTGAAAAATTTGCAAATGTTTTACACTTTTTTATAAAATGTATCGCACAAAATTAAAAGAAATCACAATTTTCTAAATTATATCACGCCATTATGAAATCGTAGATTGATTTTTTTGAAATTTTACACTTTGTAACTGTAAAATAACTGCAAATACTAATATTTTAGCTTTAGACTTTGTAATTATTGCAGATTCGAGAAAAAACAAAGCAGAGTAGAAATAAAAAACACAAACACTTTGTAATAAACAAATATATTGTTCTTATTTCGTATAATACTTAATAATATAAATATAAATGTACAGCAGAATGTCTTATTTCTAAAAAGTCGCTAGCAATTTACAAAACTGTAGTTTGAGGTGCACGACATTTCAAATTAAAAAGACTGCAAGTAATAAAATCAGAATTTCATTGTGTAATTTTAAAGTTTAAGATGCACCCAATCTAGAATTCCCTTCGTTTTTGGTGTTGATGACATCTGCCTTAGAGGCGTTTTTCTAACGGCCCTTTTTTGGAGGCGTTTCCTTATCGGCGTTCTTCTGACTGAACCTTTTTGATGTGGACTTGGATGAGTAGCTGGTGTTTTTAATTTATATTCTAAATCGGACTCGCAGTTATCAGTTTCCATTTCGGTTTTTCTTGTAGTACCAGTCGGGGTTGGCTTCTTTTGCTGTTTAGGTTTAGCTAGCAGCACATTAGCAACGTTAAGGTCTTTGATGTAATCAGCAAACTGTAGGCGTCCGGGTGGATTAATAGTTTTTCGAGGCCGCAGAGTGTCGTGAATTAAATCGACTATGTTAGACGCCGGTAAAATTTCACCCTTTATAGTAACGGTACCCTTGTGATCCCAGCTCACATCGCTTAAGGTACTCAAAATGCGTAGGAAAACTTCAGCTTTTTTCTTAAAAGTTTTGGGAAGTGTAGATAAAATAACGGCATTTGATAGGCTGTCACTGGTTGTTTCAATAGGTATTTTGATTGGCTGCCGCGCCTGGTTTGTGAAATGAAGGAATCGTTGTAAAACCTGATTGTACTGGATCCATTTATCGTGATCAGTTAATTTGGACTTTAAAACTTTTTGCAATTCGTCATCAAGCTGTGATAATATATTTTTCTCCGCATCATCGCCAGACTTAAGACGTTGGACAAATTCCGGCGATACAATCAACATCTTCCGCTCTTTGTCCATTTTAGTCGAAAAGGAGCTCAGTCGTTTGTTCTGGTAGAGCCGTCGTGAATAAACTAGCTTAAAATCAAGACTTTTATAATAAATATATAAAAAAAATATGACAGGTACGGGAATCGAACCCGTATTCTCTCTCGAGATCAGAGCTTATATCTGACGCCTTAACCATTCGGCCAACCTGCCTCCCTATATAAAACGAGCACTCTCTGCATAATTAAGAAAACATATAGTTTAAAAGTCTTCTATTTGCAATTTCATACAATATTTCATATAAATTAAGCCATGTACAAATTTCTAAATCGGTTTTGATATATATTTTCTCGAAAGACATGACCCTCAGCTGCCGTTTTATTATTTGTCGAGATGCGTCATCGTTGAATTTACAAGAGCCAACCTGTCTGCTGTGTGACGTATGCAATGTCTCCATCCCTTTTTATTTTAAAATTCTATAAAACCAGAGGCCCGACTGCTGCCGCACTAACACGTTTTAAACCATTGTACTCTGTTACCTGATGCGGCAGCAGTTTGGACCTCTGATTTTATAGAATTTTAAAATAAAAAGGTACAGTTTTGTAAATTGCTAGCGACTTTTTAGAAATAAGACATTCTGCTGTACATTTATATTTATATTATTAAGTATTATACGAAATAAGAACAATATATTTGTTTATTACAAAGTGTTTGTGTTTTTTATTTCTACTCTGCTTTGTTTTTTCTCGAATCTGCAATAATTACAAAGTCTAAAGCTAAAATATTAGTATTTGCAGTTATTTTACAGTTACAAAGTGTAAAATTTCAAAAAAATCAATCTACGATTTCATAATGGCGTGATATAATTTAGAAAATTGTGATTTCTTTTAATTTTGTGCGATACATTTTATAAAAAAGTGTAAAACATTTGCAAATTTTTCAACGAAATTGCTATTTCTTTTAATTTTGAGCGATGCATTTTATAAAAAGTGTAAAACATTTGCAAAATTATGCATAGTTTATGTAACATGATATCGATTTTTGTGAAAATCAATCTACGATTTCATAATGGCGTGATATAATTTAAAAAATTGTGATTTCTTTTAATTTTGGGCGATACATTTTATAGAAAAGTGTAAAACATTTGCAAATTTTTCAACGAAATTGCTATTTCTTTTAATTTTGAGCGATGCATTTTATAAAAAGTGTAAAACATTTGCAAAATTATGCATAGTTTATGTAACATGATGTCGATTTTTGTGAAAATTTATGTGGGATGGCTTGTAATTGCGTGATTTTTGTTCAATTTTCATCGTGTGTTGAATAAAATATCGTTTTTTGTATAATTTCAAGTGATATGATGTCAGTTTTTGTATAATTTATGTGACATGATGTCGATTTTTGTGTAAATTTATGTGATATGATGTGTGATTGCGTGATTTTTGTTCAATTTTCATCGTGTGTTGAATGAAAATGTCGTTTTTTGTATAATTTCAAGTGATATGATGACAGTTTTTGTATAATTTATGTGACATGATGTCGATTTTTGTGAAAATTTATGTGAGATGCTGTATGATTGCGTGATTTTATTCAAATTTTTGTTACTTTGGGGATCAACACATACGTCTTTTCGTAATTTTTGCGTATTTTTATTCAAATTTATTTTCATTGGTCGTCAACACAGACGTGTTTTCGTAAAATTTTACTATTTTTCAATGAAAGTTATATAAAAATATTGTTTTTGCGTGATTTTATTCAAATTTTTGTTACTTTGGGGGTCAACACATACGTCTTTTCGTAATTTTTGCGTTTCTATTCAAATTTATTTTCATTTGTCGTCAACACAGACGTATTTTCGTAAAATTTTACTATTTTTCAATGAAAGTTGTATAAAAATATTGTTTTTTGTCGTTTTTGCAGAATTTAATGTGACAAGATGCCGATTTTTATAAATTTTCATGGGAGATGCTGTCGATTTTCTAAAATTTTAAACAAAATGATTTGTAAATTGCATGTTTTTATTCAAATATTAGTAATTGAAGCTATTTTTTCACATACAAAGTATCGAAAATTCATATAAATTGAACTACGATTTCATAATTGTGTGATGTACTTTAAAAAATTACTGTTTATTTGTTAAAAGTTTGCAAAATTATGCTTAGAAATAACTCTTAAAACTTTTTTACATCATTTTTTCGGTACTATAAAGTCGCTTTGTAAAGATTTTCAACGAAATTGTGCGCTTTTATTCAAATTTTTGTTACTTTGGGGATCAACACATACGTCTTTTCGTAATTTTTGCATATTTTTATTCAAATTTATTTTCATTGGTCGTCAACACAGACGTATTTTCGTAAAATTTTACTATTTTTTCAATGAAAGTTGTATAAAATATTGTTTTTTGTCGTTTTTGCAGACTTTAATGTGACAAGATGCCGATTTTTATAAATTTTCTACGTATTTTCGTAATTTTGCGTGCTTTTATTCAAATTTATTTTAATTTGTCGCCAACACATAGGTCTTTTCGTAAATTTTTTACAAGAAAAAATGGTTTGACTTATATTTTTACAAGTATCCCTTGTCTTATTTGCAAACGATATTGAAAAGCTATTTTTTCAACGAAATTGTCTGTTTTTATTCAAATTTATGGGGGACAACCATTCTTATACAATAAGACTCGGATAATTTACAGCCCGCTATGCAATGACGTCAAAACTTTGAAAGAGAAAGCTAGAATAGTCTAGCATCTTATAAATTATTTATTTCTGTCTTTGAACATTTACTGTAATTTTTGACGTGAAATATCAGATCGAGGCCTTGTTTAGAAATTGTACGCATATTAACAACACACAAAAATCAAACAGCTACAAAGGAGACATTAAAAATGTAACTTTATATTGAGCTATAATATTATTTTAAAATTTCGATTAAAATTTACAGCCCGCTCAAATTGTCGTCGCGTTTTATAAAACACAAGGCAGTTTTTAAAATACAAAGCCGTTTTAACATTAATTCCAATATTTTGGACGCTTTGGCACAACGTTTATTTAAAATAAAATATATTTTCTGTACCGTCTGCAAATAAAACAATGGTTGATTGTAAAACACATTTATTAAATAGAGACCGCTTGATCCTGAGCGCTATAAAACATTTGAGTGATTCAGTTCATTTATTTAATTTCTATTATAAAAAGTCTAAACTCCAGCAGACGCAATCCCCCGGTAACAATGCATTTTGTGGGTTAAAATTTTTCAGCCCGCTATGTAATGACGCCAAAACTTTGAAAGAGAAAGCTAGCATAGTCAGAATGCGTGTATTTATATAAGGGACTAAAATAATTATTTCGCCTTTTAAAAATATTACTATGGTTCTAAATTATGCACAATGCAGTTCATCTGTTATTAATTATAATTTTCAGGAAATAAATAATTTTATAATATGACAGCATAGCGGTACTCTAGCGGAATGGCACGCCGCTCAAAACCTTAAATTTCTAAGACACCTCGCTAGTCTAGGGGTTAGGTGTAGGGGATACTGGCCAGGCAACTCGGGTTCGAATCCGCGCTAGGCCGAGATTTTTTTAAATATAAAACTCCATCCTGTGAGAGCAAAAGAGACAAGGAGTACAACAAAGACAGATACAGCAATTTGAATTTCAAAAATGGGCGCTAAAACCAAGATGGCCGACACCCGGGAAGTTTAAAATTCAAAAAATTGAACTTAGAAAAAAATCGGAAAAATTTCAAATTTCAAATATTCCCGCGAAAATTAAAAATGGCCGCCGCGTAATTCCAGAAGCAAATTAAAAAATCTAATGCGTAATTTAATCAGTAGCACACATCAAAAATAATTAGGTCAATCCGCGACATTAATTAGAGCATCTGATTCGCGGTTTAATTCGCGGTTTAATTGACTTTTAATTGATCCGATTAAACAAGATGGCCGCCATGTCCCAATCCAAAATGGCCGCTATAGTCACGACTGTTCTACTATAAGGAGTTGTGGCAGTTAACGGTTTCAAAAAAATTTTCTTTTAGTTAAATTAAATTTCAATAATGTACAGATTTTTTAATTATAAGGGTTTGTTCACAAAATTCGTTTGATGTTTAGCTTAATTCGTCCTAGTTTTTTAAGAAATATTTCTTACTCGTTTTTTGCGTAATGCAATGACTTGTCTTCTTATAGCAGAACCAAAGCCTCTACATGGAGATATTTTGTTTCTTTGTTTGTAAGGGACAAGTTGTAGGCATGCGGAGTACCAGGTACCTTAGACACCGACTACTTTGGTCGTATGGTCAAAGTCCTACTCAGAATTTTGCCGAGACTAAGGAGTTCCAACCCTAGCAAGGGATACATGCTACAGATCGTAGTAACATGGAACCGACGGCTTTACATCACTTTCGAATGATGACATTCAGTAGAGGTTTTCATCTGCCCAGAGCCCGGAGATATTTTGAATTTTTTATGAAGGCTGAACCACGTTCTTGCGTACTTGGACCACCATTGTGCCAATATTCAACATTGCTTTCATAATGTTCCGTGGTGATACCTCCAACTCATGTTTGTATATTTGTGTAGTCTTGTTTCTCTACCAACTACCACATAGACCAATCTTCAGAAGAAACAATGTTGAAAATCAACATAGCTTGGAACTTTGATAGAAAAATATTTCTTAGTCAAATTGAGAGTACTCAAAGCATTTAGTTTATAAGCAACGCGCTAACAGTCCATATTTTTAATACAAATATCAATCACTAAAATATTTTCGTCACTCGCATAGAAGACAAATAGTGAGAAATAATATATCCCGAAATTTCGCAATCTTTGTAATAACTGTTAATAGTACGAGTATTTATCTAATTATAATTGTACCAGTTTCCAGTGGATCGAATGTGCAGGAATCAACAAATGCAATGATTCGTTTTAAGCTTCAAATAAAAAGGAGATCATTTGCTGTGGCAGTGTTTCCAAATGAAAACAATTTATTGATGCTTTGCTACTTATTTCGAAAGTTGCCATTGCAGTGGGTAATAGCACGACTTTTATTCAAAAATTTCTGAAAATAAATTAAATTTTTGGCATTTGAAGAGGTGTTATGTCTTTTGTCAAAAGTGCGACAATGTGAATTCGAATGAATTCGTTTTAGCATTACAGCAAAGAAACAACATTGGAAATGTAGTTATTGTAAGTCCCACTAATTAACTGGTGAGTATGCTGCTGCCCTCTACAGCATAGCACAGAAAGAATATTACACAATATGACGTTCCACCCATACGAATTGCGCCCATTGCAGTATAGGAAAACAATAAACTCTCTAACGACTAGAATTTATTACATTTTCCTCACAGGAAGTTCAAAATTTGGAGAAGGTTTTGTTTCTGCAGAACGGTTCAACTTGCCATACTACAACAATTAATATGGAAATTTGAAAGAATCATTGCCACAACATCATCTTTAATTGCCTTCGCTCAGATCCATTCTTAGGTGTAAAAGAGTCAATTGTATTATAACAAAACAAGAAATCTTGAAAATCTGAAAAGTAGTACCGAAAGAATTAATTGTTGAGAATGCCGTTGCAACCTATCATTTTCAGCATGTATACCTTCCAACCCTATCGTTTGTAAATATTATAGCCCATTATTCTCTAATTATATCAATAAAAATACTATAGCATTAAAATTAACCACGGGTTCCACCGGTCGTTATAAAGTTAAATGACAATACACTGCTAAAATGTTGTTATTGTGTAATTATGAAATTCATTGAACTGAAATTCTTTATAAACGTACATGCTCACGCTTCACTATAATAACGTACGTGATAGTGTAACGAATTGAGCATGCAATATGGATTTTCATTTCCAAATCTGCTCGGGTTCAGTTTCCATACGCACTTAAACAAGAAACTTGTACGAAACGTGATCCCGAAAACGTGCTTTCATTTTCCCGTTTTCAGTATTAGGAAATAAAATGATTACCACGTTAAAATTATCCGTAATCTCCAGTAATTATCAAGAAAAGCATAACTAGGTAGCGGCAGGTATTGAAGGTGAATACTTTTTCCTACTTATTCGTACTGTGTCATTTTTATCTTTATTACTTCCATTGTCTGAAAGACGAAGAAAGTATTATAATCGTGAAAAAATCACTTTCCGAGATTTCTGCAGATCTTCACGTTTTAGGGTCTCTAGACTAAATACATGGTTTTTCAATTCTGTCTGTTTGTCCATCTGTCTGTCCATCTGGCGGCGGTATAGCTCAAAAACTATTTGTTGGAGGAAGACGATATTTTGCATGGCTTGAAACCGAATACACTTTCGGTCAAATATATACAGGGTGAGCACCTTTAAAAAATACATGCTTTCACTCGAGAACTGTTAGTTAAATAAAAGTAATATTTTGCACATAGCTCACGTTTTTACCCCTGTGAAAAACAACATATTTTCAACCCACCAATACAGGGCGAATACTCTGCTTAAGTCCTGTTGTGAACGCGTAGTCTATAACGCTCTTGTAAACTCGTAACCTAAGCGACATTTCGTGGTCCAGAGAATCCCACTGGTCACAATTTTGTTTTTTAATTTGCAAATTGATGTCATTCACATAACGCTTGCGAGGGAAGTTTTGTGTAAACTCCTTTGCAGATTAAAGTAACGTAACTATGACTCAGGTCTATTTGGATCTGTACTGTGGTGAAGCTGTAGATGCTGATTCCTGTGGCAAACTAGGTTCCTGTGTTGATTTGGATCCTGATTCTGGACATTTTGGCAGTTTGTTGTCGGTTGAGGCCTTCACCGTGGCTTTGAGTGGAGCAGTGGTGCGGCGTGGTCAGTTGGATGAATTGGTTTTAGAAGAGGAGAGTGTTAAGTTCAATAAAAGGGAACAGAATCCAAGTATTAAAAATGAGAACTGAAAGAAAATATAGATTAAAGTGAATTAATTTTAATTAAGGAAGTACTTACTATTTGAGATTATCGTATGACAAATGTAACGATGAAGTTTTTGTAACCGAATTTCCAAAACTAGTTTAAAGTATCATTTGACCGAAGTTTTTCAGTTGTCATAATTAAAATAGGAACATCAAATTTCAGAATATAAGCAATCTAGATTAAAAGAATCCGATCTGATTTTCAGCTAGCAGAAAATAATTTTGATTATAAAAAGATAAAAAATAGGGCAATTAAATTGATTAAAATTTAATTATAAAACATAACAAATATTGGGCTCACAAAGTGGAGCTGATCACCTTAACAGTATCGATGAGATCTATAAGTGGGTAAAATATCCGACAACATTTTTATAACACCCTGTATAATGCAAAAACATGTTTTTAATAGTTTATTATGATAAGAGTTTTATAAGAAGCATTTTCTACCACGCACGGGTAATAGCGTAAGACGAGCGAAGCGAGGAGTGCCCTAAAGGAGTAAGTGCGACAAAATGACTTATAAACGAGGTATCATACAGTATTTTATCTACTTTGCCACTTTTTTAAGCAAAACAAAATAACATTTCAAAATCTAGGGAATTTGGCGGCAGTTGGCAACATTTGTGGGGTGCAATAAAAGCTGCTATTGACAGTTCAATATGTAGACGGAGCGAAATACGTATGGTTTCCAACGTTAAAAAAATTTATTACTCTGTTTTTGGTATTTTTATTATAGCATCCCTTCTTGTCTATTACGATACGCAAACGAGTATCGTAATAGCCTTAGTACGAACGCAAAGTAGATAATAGTATATTATGTTATTAGGAGCAAAAATTATATTTTATGTGGCGTGGCGGTACAGCCGAGCCACATAAAGATACTTTTTCTCCGAATAACATAAAATTTTTTCTTCAAACGTATATAAGAAAATTACTCTATCTCGTCAGCGGTAAATAATATTATCTGCCGCTAATGAGCGGCAGATAAGGTCGTCAGCGGCAGATAATATTATCTGCCGTCTGGCAATAAAGTGACAGTTTAGCATCATCAATCCAGCAGTATAATGCCACATGTTACTGTCGTTTGAAGAAAAAATATATTATATTATGGGCAGTGTATTCATTGGGAAAAAATATTGTGTTTCATTACGAACGAAGCAGTATGGAAATAAAGACATTTTAAAATATGTTAGCTATGAATAAATATTAAGTTCAAGAACTTGTATTTGAGTGAAAACGTGGCATTTTAAAGCATTATGTTAGTGTAACTGCATATCTAGCTATTATTTGTGTTTCGGTTGCTATGGTACCTGTGATAAATGAATATTCTATTTACCTGCATATCTACACAAATAGGATGATATTATGAGGCAGAAGAATTAGCTTTCGAAATAGTGTATGATTAAATTTTAACGTGCTCTATTCATGCTTTCTTTATAATAAAATTTACTGAATAGCATGTGCCGTCAAATTACCGATACATAGCGTTAGTATTTTTATTGAACTTCTATTTTATCGCAAGAAAACAGACTTTAAAAATAGCTAAATCAGAATTACGCTGTTTTTATATTCCACTGTTTTTCGTCAACTTTCGTAAAAGTAATCTAAAATTAGGAAACAAAGGAATATAATTGCCGCATACTTGAATGTAAAAATAACCGCATCTAATTTGAATGGACAGTGCTACTGCAATTGTTAATCAGCTCTGGCATTGAAAGTTGCATTTTGTAAATTAACAAAACGTTTTGTGATTTTCAAGTGCTTTATAAAAACGCAATTTAATTATAAAGCGAAGTCTGTCAATCCATTTGCACCTACAGTAGCGATAAAATTGGATTTGCTACCGACTTTTAATTCCCTTTCAAATTGACCTGCATAAAAATGTGATTAAATTCGTTTTTTAGGTCTATCAATAATAACAAATATAGGGTAGCCTGAATTTTTATCTAATACGCTTTTTTCTTGAATGGCAATCAAGCGCGTCTGAAATATTTAGTAGATAAAGGTAATTTGCTACAGGATATGCAATCAATACCATCTTCATTTGTTATTTAGCTGCACTGCGATGTCTCTTTTAACTTTATGTGTCACCTTTGCTGTGGCAGGATATTTTATTAGACAGACTTTAAAATTTTAAGTATTCGATTCTCGTATCACTGGATAAAATAAATTTGTCTGTATTTTCCAATTTCGATGCTTGTATTAATTAATTTTAACTGCGTTAATTAATAAGCGTACAGTATAGTAAATATAGTGTCACAAATAGTTAAGTACCTGTTTCACTAATCAGTGCTTCATTAGATGAACCAATGTATGTTCTCATTTCACTCTTGCTTTGATTCAATTTCTGATGGAAATTACTCGTATCTGTTTACGTATTGCTTACTCTTGCTGATTTCAGTCAAGTCGAATGATGAGGCTTAATATTGCTCAGAGTAATTTCTCCAGTAATTGCTAACATTTAAATGCTACTCCTTTTGTAGTCCGTGGTAAGGAAGTAAAATAATACGATGCCAGTTACTCATATTTCTACAGTACGGCAGGACCGTATACTAACAAATGATTAGTAACTTAGGCCTAAAATAGCCTTACTCGTTAATATATTACGTATACTGTAGCAGTCCTAAGAAAACAAAATATGTGAGATCTTCAAACGTAAACATCCATCAATAAACCGAATGAACGAGATATAGCAAACTCGTTAGTGTTTATCATGTTATATATCTTAATCACAGTTGCTATGCAATAAGAGCCAATCAAATTATTCGTTTCTATCAGAATTATTTTGCTCTGGAAAGGGGAACATTTTTAGTGTTCTCACTGCATTAAAGGAGCTGATCGCCGATGTGTTGATACCAAATTTATTCCAAAATCAAGCCATCGTGATTACATGGGCACATTTTAGAGCCGAATAGTTAAGAGTGAAGACTGCATAGATTCGTTACCAAAGCTTAAATTCATTCATCGTTATAAAAGGGGCGCCAATGAGTCTCTATACAACAAATGTACTTGGATAGAAATGAAAACAGATAAACTCACAGCTTAACTACAATCACAACAATCTGAAATGCAATATAGATATTAACCAGTTCATAATAAAAGGTATATTAATAGTTAACATCATAGCAACACAATACATATAGTTTTAAAAACATTAA
Organism: Agriotes lineatus; assembly: GCA_940337035.1. Taxonomy (NCBI): domain Eukaryota; kingdom Metazoa; phylum Arthropoda; class Insecta; order Coleoptera; family Elateridae; genus Agriotes; species Agriotes lineatus. The sequence goes on along the minus strand of CALNHX010009231.1, from coordinate 24,106 downwards.
AACTTTCGTTAAGTAGGGTGCACCCAAAAGTCAAACTATTATAATTAATATCGCACATAAAACAGATAAATATATAGTTACAAATGTACATAGGCAAAAGTGACGTTCTATGAAGCCTGAACAACTTCAATCGAAGATGCTGACATGCGGCACGAGAAACGGTAGCACAATTCACAAGATTACAAAATACTATCATAGCTACGTGCACGTCCAAATAGCTAGCCTTTGACGGAGATTAAAGACTTCTGGCCTTGGCAGCAACAAACACCTGCAGTAGGTGAAGGCCGCATAGTAGAAGGAGCCCGGTAGGGACTGAGGTTAACAATCCAAGTAGCACAAGGGGACATTGGAGCAGCAATACGGCATCTTAACAGCACATGCACTTATATGGGATCAGAGCAACTGGATAAGCGATTAGAACAGTTAGAAATACCCCGAAAGTTAAACCAATTCGGCAAGAATCGGAATGCAAGTTAAAATGACCATATGCACTTACCCCAGAGATTGAAATCCGGGTGATACGGATAGGTATTTTAGCACTGACAGATATCGGGACCAAATGGGCGGAAATTTGTCAGCAACCAAGCGAAGAAAGTAGTTGAGCGCCTGCCGCGACAATCCGAACTAAGTTAGGATGACGGCGCGGACAATCCAAATAATACGCCAAATAACTCTAGCTTAAAATATATCGCTTTTTGCCCTTAACGTTGTGATTGAAGTACCATAATACGATTCAGCGGAAACTAAAACTCACAAGTGAATTCAAAAGTCTGGACTAAATGATTGGATAGTAGGATTGTGGATAGTATACAGACTGAGGCGAAGAAAATCTGTTTGCAAAAAAAAGGAAAAACGACATAAAGGTCAGTCTAGAAACTAGCATACTAGCATAGTTCAATAAAGTACAAGAGACAACAATTAGAAGAAATTACAGTGCTCCTCAAACAGAAAAATTCATTGGAAACCATATTATGAAATATTCAAAATAGCTATTGGGAAACTACTCATAACTAAACTGAAAGATGATAGTAGATAAATCAAAAGATAAATTGTTCAGAAGTTCACGACTTGGATCGTCAACTATGCAAACACTCCTGACTTCAGTGCTAGTAACTGGTAGAATTTTACTGTATATAAATCTGGTATCATAAGAAAGCTTATGTAAAGCTATATCCACCATGATCAAAACATACAGGGTGTTGCATTAAAGAATAAGTCTTTAAGGTTCCGCAAAAGTTGAAAATCAAACAGCAATTTTACTACACCATGTATGGAATCTGCACAAACAACTTTTTTTCGTGAATGCCCGATATCAGTATCTCAAACAGTAACTACAAGCGTCTGAAATGGGTTACTTTTTTTGCAATTAACTCCCTCCTTCTGATTGAAAATAGCCTTATACAATTTACACTATCAATTTGATCAGTACTGAAGTGGCTTTGTAAAAGTGCCAATATAATGGGTGTTTCTTAAAAACATGTGTTTAATTCTACACTCTCAGCACGCGGGTGTAACTATTGCCTTAATAATATATAATCTTAATATACTGCCTGAGTAATGCAACTAGCATGATTTTTTCACGTTACAGTAATTATATTTATATTTAACTAGCGGACCAGACAGGCGTTGTCCAGCCTGAACGTTGGTTTGCCTGCTATTAGCGGGTTCAGCAAACGCTTTTTCAATATTCGAATCTTCGATTTTTTTTATTTTAAAAAATATTGGGGGATGTGGGGGGGGGGGTGAAATTTTGCGGTTATATGTTCTGATATGCGAGTAATCTTTTAAAAAAAATAATTTGTTTTAAAAAATTCGTAGAACCCGATTGCAGCGCCACCTACCGGGTCCAATTGTGAATCTAAACCATCCAGGGACCCACTCAAACACACACAAAATTTCATCAAAATGGGTTCAGCCGTTTAGGAGGAGTTCAGTGACATACACACGTACAGAAAAATTATATATATAGTGTCCGCCAAAAAGTCGGCATAATATGGGAAAAAAAATTATTTTGATTTTTCAATAAAACTTTTTACGTCAATAATTTGTGCTTGTCTAAAAACCTATTTAGCTCTTATCATATATACCGAGTGATTTTTACTTATTTAGAAAATGGAGTTTTTCGAAATTGCCAAAATCCGAAAAGTGCTATTTTTCGGAAATGAAGTAAGATTTCAATGATCTTTTTTTAAAGTGTGTTATTTTTAGCTAACTGAATAATCTCAAGAGCAGAAAACCCTTAATTTTTTCAACTTTAGCTAAAAATAGATTTTTCAATTTTTTAAATATTTTTCGAAATTTCACGTACCAAGACATAACATTAAAATTCAAATTTAAAATATTTATAATTGGGAAAAATAATATAAAATGTTAATTACTTCTTTAGATTGTTTTTATTATTTACCGAAAAGTAGTATGTTTGATGTGTTTTATCGGACTTTTTCCACTGTCTAGGGTGTATATCACACAACGTTTCGGGAGTTTTGATCTACTCTCGTCTTCAGGTGTTCCAGGTTAGTCCCGAAACGTTGTGTGATATACACTCTAGACAGTGGAAAGATCCGATACAACACATCATAATAGACCACTGCCAAAAAATGACATTCAGTGAGTAGTATGTTTGCATAATTTTTACGTTTTTTATGCAAGGGGCCTTTTAGGAGAAATATTTTTCAATTCTAATTAATATCTATTTAAATGGCTTCAAGAAACTCTAATTTAGTACTGTTAATGAATTACTGTTACAAAAATCCTGTAAATATTCTTTTACAGTTGCCTAAATGAGGAATTTTTTAGAACATGTAATTGGATAAAGAAAAATCTCCTAATTTAGACAATTGTAAATGAACATTTACAGGAGTTTTGTAACAGTAATTCATTAACAGTGCTAAATTAGAGTTTCTTGAAGCCATTTAAATAGATATTAATTAGAATTGAAAAATATTTCTCCTAAAAGGCCCCTTGCATAAAAAACGTAAAAATTATGCAAACATACTACTTTTCCCAATTATAAATATTTAAAGTGTTAACATAAAAAAATTGAATTTTAATATTAAGTCTTGATATGTGCAATTTCGAAAAATATTTAAAAATTGAAAAATTAATTTTTAACTAAAGTTGAAATAAATTAGGGGTTTTCTGCCCTTGAAATTGTTCAGTTAGCTAAAGATAACACACTCGAAAAAAATCTCATTGAAATCTTACTTACTTTCCGAAACATAGCACTTTTCGGATTTATTTCGAAAAACTCAATTTTCTAAATAAGTAAAACTCACTCGGTAAATATGATAAAGGCTAAATGGGTTTTTAGACAAGCACAAACTATTGAAGTAAAAAGTTTTTTGAACAAAAATAAAAATGTTTCCCATATTATGCCGACTTTTTGGCGGACACTGTATAAAGATGTAATAATATGAAACAGAAAACGTAGACGCTACCTATTTCTTAAAGGTTTTACGAAATAGTTTAAATTAACATAATTTATAATTCCAGTTTCTACTCATAAACAAAAAGTTGGAATAGGTCAGTTCGGAGCGTCGATACCGGTTTATGGAAATTTATATTCCTTCATAATATTCCCAAACTTGCTCTTGTTCTGGAATTTCTTGTTAATCGTCTGACGTAAATGATCTTGTGACCAGCAGCCGTGCTATTAATTTTGAAATTGCTTTATATTAAGGAATTATTGAATTATTGAATGCGTTGGGATTTTGGGTATATTACATTTTTTAAATGTTTGTTGAATGTTGTATTGCAGTGTAATAAAATAGAATAAAAAAAGCCGGTGAGATGAAACTTATTCAGTTTACTATGGTTAAATTATGAATCTATGAAATGACAATATCCGAACCATTTATAACTTTAATCCCCATCTGTATGATTACTGCGTCAATTTATTATGAACAATCCAATTCAGTATTCCTATGCTTGGTTAATAGTCATAAATTTGATGTTTTATAATTGTGCCATTAGATCTATAAGAATATTTCAACTTCTGCGAAATTTTGAAGTAAGTGTTACGACATCGGTTTTACAAAATGTATTTTTATAATTAACCAGAAATTCGTCAGTAGTATATTTTTTTATTTCTAAGTGAAACCGATCAAAACAGGTTTGCATACAGACCCATGTCATAGTGATTGGATAATTACAAAAAGCAGTTCGAAATCTCTTTCTATGTATCTGCAGGTACTCACGATTAAGTGCAAAAAATATCAGTTGGTGTCTTACACTTCTTAGAATATTTAATTCGAATAGTAATTCTGCGGGGAAGATAACAGATGTGTCAACTATTTAACTACCGAAACTTTTGCGCTTTGTAATCAATCAAGAGCCCAGTCTTAGGTGCAGGGCCGGATTAAATAACTGTGGCCTTAGGGCAAACTTCCCCGGGGCGCCTTCTGCCACAGAGGAGCTTAAAAAACGTACATTTTGTTTTGTGATAAACTATATTGGATTAACTATGATTATAAAGTTGATGTCAGTGTATATATTTTCATAAATAAAAAATTATGAAAGAACTAGTTGACTGTAGTTTGTGTAATAACCTTACTTTTATTCCGTGAATTTATTTCTTCGATAGTGTAAGAATAAATATTCTGAAATAAAATAATTCCTTTTGGTAGTTACCTTAGTTTGTACACATTAAGTCAAATTATTGAGTAAAAGTGTGGATGAATTATACAAATGTTGAGATGCGCGATATGCATTTCGTTTTTTGGCTTATCAACCGTAATGCACTAGCAGCCAGACGTCTTTATGAAAAAAAGGTAACCTACCCGTGTAATCATACGATTTTTACACGTGTCCATCAGCTTCCTAGTGAAACTGGAAAAACTGTTTGCTGAAAACGGGCTATCTTAAGCAGTTGGAGCAAATACAAGAACGACAAGCCTCAGAGGAATTTTACTGCTTGAACTTCCGCAGAGAGTGACTTTGTGTCGATGGATGCAAGAGAGAAAGGACAAAATCCTCAGTTTTTAGCACAAATCTCACCGATTAAGACGATTTCTCAAAGGATCCCATAATTAACTTCAACAATAATCATATATGGCTGATGAAAACCCGCACACAGCACACAGTATTATAAAGCCGTTATTAACACCAATTTTCACTTGATGTGTGTGTCAGAATTCTCGCAAATCACTGGATTAGACCTTATTTTTTACTGGCTTACTGGAGAGGCATACTGAAGACGTTTATCGCCATCTTTTTAAAGGAGAGTGGCCGATACTTTGGAAGACATCTCTTGTCATGTAAGAATACAATGTATTTTTTGTATGATGTACTCTCCAGCACATTTCAGTTTAGGTGCTCATCGGTATTTACACACTGTGTATTTAAATCGTTGGATAGGTCGAAGGGCACACAAACCTGGCCCCTTGGCCCTCTCGGTCGCTGTGGTCTCCTTTAACATCTGGTTTATAGAACCCTAATTGAAACTTTGGAGGAATTCAAAAATTGCATTGTCGCATATTGCGAAACAATTCGATACATCTCTGCATTTTTTAACGTGTTCGCAAATCAATGCGTCGCAGGATAGAAGCATGTATTGCAGTTGGAGGTGGTGATTTTCAACAATTGTTCTAACTTGATTCACCTAGACATTCAACTTTTGTCATTCATTCATTCAAGAGCATTTCTTAGATTCCATTACTTTTCATTAAACGAATTTTCTTGTATTTTCTTAATAAATTCCAGGAAACAAATTATTTTTTAAATCAAAAACTGTAAGTTCAGCAGGAAAAATTAAAGAATGAGAAAAGTTTCTAAGTAAATTCAACTTTTAAAGTTTTTTTAAATTGCAAAAGTTTAAGCTTCCAAGAAGTTCTGATAAAAAAACTAACAGTCGTCGCAATTTTTAGCATCTTGTGAAGAAGGAGATGATTGAAGATATTACCATTGGAAACCTTTTAATAAGTAAAAAACGTCTACTAATTGTTTTTTTCCTGCAGTTCTCGAAATTTGAGAAATAAAATAAAAACTTAATTTTACCGTTCACTGAAAATGAGTTTTCTTGTGATGCAGTAACAAGCGCGGTAGATTCTCATTCTGATGTTGAAACTGGAAACTCGAAGGTCTTGATTTGCTGAATGCCAACAAACACAAGAGAAACACGTAGGTTGCGGGAACCCCAGAACCAACAGTATGTTTGACTTTAAGATTGATTAAAAATGCCGATAAATGACCTCTGCCTTATGGCGAGTTATTAACCGTGGTAGCCGCCAGAAACCCCTTCAAATGTAGCGCCCATATTTTACTTAGTCTGAAAAAAATCCATGAACTATTTGCTGTGATCATTTTAGGTTGCAATTTCTAGTAGGTATATACTTAGAAATTAATGTTTTATCACAAAGATGAAACTATTTTTGGCTGATCATTCCAATTTGCCCCCCCCCCCTGAAATTTTGCGCCAGAAGCCCGGACTTCTCAGGCCACAGCTACTGACTAATGTCAGGTTGATACATCTTTATATGTTTGGTTTATCGCTCTTGTCTGTGTGATAGGATAAGTACATATCTATTATCCATTTACGTGACATCCGCACTGTCAAACTGACAGTATGTTGGCACCACTGATATAATACACATTTTAACAATTAAATTAATGTACAGCCTAATAAAAACACATTATTTTAGAAGTATATTCAAGACATTTTTTAAAAATTTGGCTTAAACAGTGCGGATGCCAAGTAAACGGATAATATCTACATTGTAGGTGTAAATAGATACTTACCACGGCAACAGGTCGCCGAAATCAAACAAGTGACATAAATGAGTTTTCACTAAAAAAAAATTCGAATTGCAACAAACGCCCTAAATGTAACTCTCTTGTATCAGAAGAATGCAGAAGAATGGGTGCGTTGCGCTTCTGGTCCATGTCCCTAGGTGCGCTATGGTAAATCTGGCCCTGCTTAGGGGCGAGAAAATAGAAGAAAGTAATCGTGGCACTGTGTTAAAGACATTACAACCTCTGGATCGATAATTATCAATGGTAAAATACAATTTCGCCTTTCTTTCAAAGATATTGCAATTGATATATTGAATAATCCCTACAATTTTTAAATGTTCTAGTTTTACGTCAAAAATGTGCGGAATGGAGATTTCTGCTTCAATGTTATAACTCAGTCGTTACCAAGGTTGCCATCTTTCTGAAAGTGAAAATTGGGACATGCAACGGAGTGGGGGTCCGAGGATCTTCTCCCGGGGAAATGTTTTCCATTTATTGCTTAAAACTGGCATTTTTTGCCTCCTAGATATAAGAGATAAAATAAGACACAGGCGTAAATTATGATAAAATCTAAGTTTTTGTTACGGTCTAAAACGGGTTTTACAACACCGCCCCGGCTCATACAAAATTACGTAAAAGCTAAATGGCCAGCGCGGACGATATTTCTCACAATCGGGACAATGACTCACCTAGGGCCGCTGCCCAGCCCGTAACAAGATATGCCGACTAGACATCAGTGAAGCGAGGGAGGGTCCTACACGAGATTACCTACGGGAAACGGCCTAAGGGACGGTTAACATTGACAAAATTAAATAGGGCGCCACCCGGTTTCATCGATATAAACGAAAATGCAAAGATACACCCAGAGTGAAACCGGAAAATCAAATGAGCCTACCTTGTAACTTATCACCTTGGAAAAATCGAAAGCTCAACGGGAATGGAAAATAGTAGCAGCTGCATGACCTCCACTCTGCAGCGATGAGCGTCGTATCAATTATACACAAAAGTAAGCACAGTAATACATGTACTAACTATATAGCCCAGCTGGGGGACGCCTTAATTCTAACCGACTATACTATGTAGTTTTTAATAAGCGGCCTCGGCAATGCGGCACGGAATCAATAAATGAACGCATACATTATGCATGTATAGTGGAATGAATTAGTTTGATAAGCGGGCTTGGCAATGAATCAATAAATGAACGCATAAAAGTTAATTAGTTGTTAATAACTACAGACACTACCTGAATGGGTCAGCCAGGCGATTACGTCACGGGTCTGGTGAGCTCACCACTGCAACGAACGTGCCGTCGGCGATGCGTGGTTGACGTGCGTTCCTAAAGATTTCCCCAAATTGGCAGGGTCTGGTTTAATTCCCTATCGGGAAATCGGAACGGGAAGCTGGCGAGACCGAAGGATTGATCACCTCTGCAGTTTGAATCCCCGCAGCTAATGGGAAAAAGGCCCCTTCACGGCCCAACGGAATTTTGCAAAGCTGGCGGTCATACGAACAAACCAGGGCACACACGCTCACTTCACAAACAAACACCACTTATCGTCTTAGCGGTCCGTGAAGAACTCTCAACACAAAAAGCGGAACAGCACAAAAACAACAACGGGCCGCCTACGCACTAAAGCGCGGACGGCACCGACGCCACGTTCTCGAACAAGCTCCTCAAACCCCAGACGGAAATCAACTGAACTCTAAAGCGAAGCCAAGCTAAGTTCCAAACAGACGAGCAAGCAGGAGCCCGTCGTTAACTCGACTCGACGAAAGAGTGCGATGGAACTTACATTATTTTAGGAAAAATATCTCGCTCGCTCCAATGGGCTGTGTTTTGAAATTGTTCTAACCAAGCGCGCTTAAGCGTGACGAAACGAATGCAGCTGCAAGGAGGACGGCTAGAACCCAGGGCGGTTTCGCTGAATCTTCTAGAAAGCACAGAGTTGCGTGCGGTCAAACCTTTAGAATTTTAGATACAATTAGCTGAAGTACTCACGTGAAAATATGACCGAAAAGAAACCTATACACAAGCAAACTCGTCATTTTTGTACTAAAACTACTCCAAATGGTCACGTAATTATTGAATTTAAAGATGGCCTGACATTTTTTCAATAAATACCTAAATTAGGAGAATTAATTAATTGGCCAACAATTTAATTATACGATAAGCAAATGAAATCGGCAAAAACTTTTTTTTTGGCAGCTTGATACGTCACTACCTTCAACTTAATTGTTCTAACATCAAAATGTGGTCAGCAAAATAACTTATTTCAATCGGTATAATAAAGTCTCAAGCAACATAGTAGTAATACCTCATCCGTCTCTCCAAAATCTATTTTGTTAACAGCAAATTAGCTAATAGATTAAAAGAATTGAAAGTTAAGCAGAAGAGAAATGTGTTCCACGTCTGATATTTCTATATTCTTGTTCACAAGGTACTCTAACAACATGGACCAAACCGTGGGCGTACAAAGATGACGCGGTCTAATAAGCCGAAATGTAATTTTAATATTGACAATATATACCAACATAGTTTCTAAATTTAAAAAACATTGTAGGACTGTTAATATGCGACTGGAACTCATATCTTTTGGTGCGTAAATTGAGGAAACACTTTAAGGTACACTTAAAATGTTTCGGGAAGACACCACAGAATAGTAAGATGGAATCACATAATGTTCACTGTTGATCAAATATCCGCTATCTAGTGGATGTTCTATCTGGGCTGAAATCCCACATATAGAGAATTATTACTGAACGGGGCTTTGGTCATAGGTTCAGACAAGTTTATACTGTAATATCTCTAAAGTCCCAGGTCAACCCTATGAAACCTGCGCAAATCAGGAATGCTGTTTTAACGCAGATAAAAATGGTAGAAATATGCTAGAAAGTTGATTTTTTGCCAATCGGAGAGATAGTTATTGCGTTCGCTCGCTTCCATTGTTGTGTAACGCTTTTAGCCACGGATGGTGGATAAATGTGATCTGTGTGCTGTGGGCTGGAAAGGTGGTGGTGCGTCAGTAACCTGTGGTAGCAATGCTCCAGAGACTATTCGGCAGATGGGTGTGAATAAAAAAGGACCAAACTCATAAACTGTATGAAGGTAAAACCTCCGCTATGTTGCACATTGAGAGCAGCAAAGTATACACGCATCGGCCCAAGCTGCAGATCAAGAAAACCATCTTCAGCATTTGACTTTAAAACTCAGCGCTTGTTTTGTGAGAAAATTGTGGACGCAGGACATTCACATCGACACTTATTCTGTCAGGTGGGTACCCTTGCAGTGATAAACACAATTCGTGCATATGATGAATCCAGAGAAGATGAGTGGGAAAGGTCTGTGATTGTAAAGCTTATCACGTTATTAGACTTGTAGCATTTGAGGGAAGGTATCGCAGGGACTGCTTAAATTATTTCAAGCAGCTGGCTGTTACGGATGAAACTATAGCAACAAAAAAGGACACAGTTAACTCAAGTAGGACATATGGGTGAATCTACTCTGCGAAGTGCGAGGTATTCTGTCTAATTGGGAGAGACGTAGAAAGTCAATAATAATAAGTTGACGGGTGCCACTGGGTTCTCAGTACTTGCGCAAGATAATGATGGCGTCTTCTAACTCAAAAGAGAACGACCTACCTTGCTTCTACCTATTTACGCTTAGTATATTTACTCATAAAATTACCTGTCCTCGTACCAATTAATTTGATTTCTAGGCATATTGAACTTACAAGCTGTAGAAAAAAATGTTGTACGGGATATGGCCCTAATGGTTACGTCAAGAAATTCAAAGCGATTACTGACATATCTTATTATGATGGTCACAATCCAACTTGTACTACTGACAAAATTTACGGCCTTCCTCTATTGGAGAGGGTCTAACCATATTGTTATCTACAAAATCTTAAATATTAAACTAGTACAAGCTGCTGAAAAAGTACAGTAAATAAATGTCATAATACCGACATGGGCGGCAAGAGGAATTTATAAATTGGAAGGAGGCGAAGTTCAGAGAGGGAGAGTCCCATCTTCGCTGAGAATTCTGCTGATGCATTTGAATGGGTTTCCTCTAACACCTGGTGCACGACTGGCTATGGAGCAGACTTTCAGTTGCGGGAATTTGGCACTAAACTGCGACCCACGGATGCAGGGTCGAACTCGAAGGCACGTAATAGAAGGCGGCGATGATAAGAGAAGTATTGCGATTTACAGTCGAGTGTTGGCGGCCGGCGGAATACAGCGATATGGTTGCTCAACAAAAGTAGAATTCGAAGTTGATATAGACCGGGTAGGTGGCCGATTTGATTTTATTCCAACTCATTCTGCATCTTCCATCGCAAGTCCTTACGTAAGAATTGAACACTTCTAGCCTGGTTGACTGTCTGAACTCCACTTGATTAACACATTACATGTTGACTAATAATGGCCGGGTTCGTGCGTCCCTCTCAGTGGTCGACGGTTGCTTCTATCAAATGCCTTCTTCCAAATTCTCGAAAAGCGAGAAACAATGAACATAATGTGTCCATGGTGAGGATGTTGTGTCCTACTGTGGAACGAAATCGACGGTGTCGCGCGTTTGCAAGTCGCGACCGCCACCAGAACTAAAACATCTTTCCTGCCATCGATCAGGATGCGCAAATCACGCGGCAAATTTAAATATCCTAATATGGTTCCTCCCTTCCTGGCACGGCCTGTCCTCAGGGTGGAATGGAAAATCGAAAAAAATATGCCAATTCTGAAATGCGATGTCGCGAACTGGAGCAGGAGTCTGATGTTTGAAAATACACTCCGATGATGATCTTATACTCGTATGTCTGAACTTCGCACGGCATCGGTGCAGCAACTGCCCTGGAGGACGACTGTGACGATCCTAACGGTGACTTGGATTTTATCGAATCTACAGGTGCAGATTAATTTTCAGCCCTATATCTTAATTTTATTTTAGACATTTCTACCCGCTAGGCGTCGCCGCCCAGTGTAGCGAATAGATAAGCTGTACGTATATTTTCTGCTTTTAATTTCTGAATTGTCTCCTACTTATTAAGAAATTAAACACGAGTTTTTTGTCCAAAATGTTCTTCATCATCTTGATAGGAATTACGTTATGTTGAATTTAATTTAATATTCTACACAAACCTCAAATCAATGGAAACAAAAATTAGAGTTCTAGAATTTTTAGGAGTTTCTTTGATGTATATCGGCGTTAAAAGAATTTTAGGTTCAGGAATACAATTTGGGACGCCGCGCCGCCGACGTGGGAATTTTCGGATGTTGTTTCCGAAAATATTCTTCCAAACGCAAATTTAATAATTCTACATGTCTACTTTCAAACTTATATGGCCTGGCATATAGAAAAATATTTATAGAGGAGTTACGGAAAGCATGACATTGGCGGTACACTTTGTTCTTACTTTTAAAAGAAAATTGAGTATTTGAAAGTATCTTAGAAGCAGTACAGGAAATGTAGTCGAAATTACCTTCTAAATCTAATGGGTGTCTATCCACATACAATGAGGAAATTGCGTGGACAAATATGCCTACATACACAGTTATTTATGGACATTTTTCAAAAGTACGGGTGATCTTTTATAGTTCCTATAACATCATTTTACATGCTAACATAAAATTGACATTTACGACAATGTAAGTGTTGATGAAATTGAAATACCGTAACTTTAAATAAACTTACTAGTAGGTACCTTCTTTCACCTGTGGCTTTTTTATCTCTTGTACATTCCTTGGTCACATTTTGATTTAACACAGGTCTAGTAAGAGCCTTAAAACTGTTCATAGGTTTCATTCGTTACTATGTAGAATATTACTATAATAAGAAATTAAATGAATTAAATTTAGTCACATATGCGATACGATAACTGTGCACTATATGATAAATGTAGCTTTGTTAAAAGTTTTTACATGAGAGTGTATGTTAGATTGGGATTATTGGAAATATTGACAACGGAAAAAAATATAAAGTTATAATCGGCTATTAAATTGCTTGTTAACTAAAAGAGGATGTCAGAAGCTGGGCGCCGTTTAGCTCATGAATGATTTATTTTTATTTCTAAAACAAATAAACAGGTCATGCAAAACGCAATGCCATTATGTAAATCGGAAACTGGGAGCAAGGTCATTGCTGATATGAACTTGAACTTGTCTGTTACATTTGCGCCGCCTTTGTTGGCATTTTTTAAATATTCTGCTGTGCACCAGCCTTGAAAATATCTACACTTGTTGCTTTTTGGCAATTGTATGCATTCTGAAGTTTTTGACAAAGTTTTTGCACTTATAAATGCATACGATGTCCATACCTATTTGGTTTAGATTATTACGGCAAATACTAATTAAGACACTTGTTTTCATATCTTAAAAGGTTCAAAAACTCCACTATATATGTGGATTATAAGTTATCGTTCGAAATAAATTAAGAAACTGAAGCCGATACGTAATCACTAATAACCTGATTGCTTTTTCTTGAATGTATACAGGGTACCCATGTTCTTTTTAGTGTATTAGTAACACTTCTTAGGAAACATGGAACCTGATATCAATAAAAATAGAAAAATAAGATTTATAATGAGTTCGCGGGAAACATCAAGAGATTACGGGTGGGGCGCGATTGAAATCGGCTAAAGGGTGGGAGGTAGTTTAGCTATTGTAATTAAGAAATTTGACCAAAATTCGAGTTTTAAACATTTTTCGGTCTAGTTAGCATCAAAATCGAGTAACTTGATATTGAAATATTAATATTATTGTTCAATTATCGAGCTTGTTATAAAACGTGTTGGCAGCCGGTCGAGTAGCGAAAGTTGCAGCACTGGGGCAATTGTATTTTTTTGAAATCAATAAATTGCAAGCCAACTATGATTTTCATTTGAAAAAGTCAAGTATTATTTGCTATATTTTAAAAATTAAGTTTACCATGAATTTTTTGTCTGTTTTACTAATCTATGAAAAATGATCTACAACTGCCAATTTTTATTTTTATTCTAGCGTTTGTGGTTATGGAGATATTTGGCATTAAGAAATTTGCTCATTTTCAGTTTCATCAGGATATAAAATGGAAGCTTTTTCGCATTTGTTTCTTAACAAGAAAGTTGCCAATACAATCCAGTAAAAATACGCACTCAGTATAAGATATTCGATCATTTTTTAGGGCACAGGTTTGGTTATGTCAATTGCATTATAGCAAATTTGCTTGAATTTATAACTTGATCCAATTAAATGTCAATTATAAAACAAGTAGTAAATCGTGAAGTCAGAATGTATGTATAAGGCACACAAAACCAAAAATAGTTGGGTGTTTATCTACACAGATCGAAATTTTATTGTAATATTCATTAAAAAAATCGCTAAAATCTCAAACGATAGATCAGAGTGTAGGTTGAAAGTTAATTTTTGTGTCTATATTGTAGAATCGTTCTCCAGTCAACAGCAAGCTTTAGACTTCATTAACTGCCATCACTGCTGTTGTTATTGTAAGTTTATATTATATGCTGACTTGGTGATTGAAAATTCTAAAGATTGCTGTCTCTAAAGCAGGGTTGGCAAAAACATGTTTTTTGTTTAAAACTGTTTTTTCGTTTAAAACGTTTTTAATTCTGGACGTTGGTTATGTACCTACTTGTATTTAGTAGGGAAATTCCGTATGAAACTGAATCACTATCATGTATGAATGCAGTAAACATATTAGATTTATTTTATTTATTTATTGGAAAACAAACAGGCATAGACCCAATTACATGTTTTCTCTTAAAGAAAGGATATAAAATTGCAAAATATAAAGACACTAGTCTAATACACGACTGTATACAAAAGAAAGTTGATTATGCTATAATAAAAATTATAAACAGTAAATTGAAAAGTGCTTTTTTAGGAAGTTGAAATACACATTGCAAGTAATGTTAAAAATGTCAATATGGACATGACAATAGTTATTTAATAAACAAGTATATGCTATAATAAAAATTATAAACAGTAAATTGAAAAGTGCTTTTTTTAGGAAGTTGAAATACACATTGCAAGTAATGTTAAAAATGTCAATATGGACATGACAATAGTTATTTAATAAACAAGTATATTAATGAGAGCGATTAATAATCGAGGCATTTTAACGCGCGAGCCCTAGGGAGCACGTTAATTGTAGAGATTATTCATCGCCGATTCTCGCACGAGTTAGTTGCAATATTTTTTCGTTAATCGTATCATATTAATTTGAAGAAAATCTAATTTTATTCCAACAAAAGAATTTGACACTCAAAGTTATGACGTTAATGGTATCTTTGATTACCTATACCAAAATTGTCGATTAATAAAAAAGCATTCATTAATAAGGCTCATTAATAGACGATTTTCTATACATTAATGAAACCCATAAATCAACGATCAGCGGAAATTGTATGTTATAGCTACACATTGTACGGTTCAGAATTGAGAAATAACCTATATTATTTGAGTGTGTATTAAGTGAAAATAAATATGTATGTCTGGTTAGGTAATTTGGGATGTCTACAATGTTATTAATTAATTAAAATAAAAATAATTGTTCACTAACAGGTCTTTTCATTTCAAGTGTCTCTAATCTTAGGTACAAAACTCTGTCTCTATAAGGACTAGGCGGTATATTAATTTAAAAAAGCCTTATTAGATGAAAATGTCCATTTTGTAGAAACCATTGATAATGAAGATAGCAACAGTCATACTTCGGAATATTTATTAAACATTGCAATTCAGTGCAGAAAACAGTGTCAAGAATTTGGTTGTTGTGTTCGTAGTTTTGTAAGAGATAATGCTAGTAATATGGCTAAAATGCGTACAAAACTTTCGAAAATTGAGGAAATTGGTATGTTAGACATTATAACTTATGAATGTTCTGCTCATATATTTAATTGACTTGCTCATGATGTCGGAGTTGCGGGTATCAAGGGAGAAGTTACATAGGTCATCAAATATTTCAGAAACAACCAGTTGCTTCTGCAAAATATCAGGTGGAAATTTGTTGATATTGGTACAAGATGTGAGGTGGAATACGCTTGTCGATTGTTTAGAATCATATTCAAATAATTGACATATTCTATCAAAAATATATATTGCCCATCGAGTTGCTATTGATACTAATGTGGCATCAAAAGTTAACGATACTAACTTCAAAATAAAAGCGTAAGAGTATATGTGTAAAAAAATCAGTTGTCCTGGACTTCGTTCAGAAAGAAGCAATGTACCATATCAGATGCTACCGAACATTGGACAAATCTTTTAAAGGGGTTGAAAGAAGATGAAGCATTTATATACTGCAGTTGGTTCGTCAGCTGGAATCGAACGGTAGTTTATTCAAAGCTAAGAAATCGACTGGGACCGAAACAGCGTCGAAACTAGTGAGCATTTTTAAAACGCTTCATAAGAACATCCCATCGCTTACAGATACAGAATAACTGTTTTTATTTTATTTTATTTTTTGATTATATAGTGCTTTTTCTTATATACATAATTATATTTTTATGAAACTACGTTAAAATAGATATCCACTATGTACAGTATTGATTTATTTTTATTTTTTATTACATTTAAGACTAAAAATTCAGAAAAACATATTTAAAACATGGCAGTTTAAAACATGTTTTAAACTCTTGTTAAAAACATGTTCTAAACTCTTGTTTAAAACACAGGGTTTTGTTTTAAACACGTTTTATACATTTGTGTAAAACAATTGGTTTTAAACGCTTCACCCTTCTCTAAAGCCTGCTGTTGACATTAGTTTTATTTTTCATGGCCAACCCTTATGTAGTTTATTTTTTAATAGATGGTATAATACTGTATTTATTAATTTTGTTTCTAAAATTAAGACATCTTGGGTTTTACCTAGTATTAATACACGTCCTTGCCGTGACAGTAAATTTCTGAATTTTCAATATGTAGTTAGGTCTTATACATATATTGCTATCGCTATCACAATCAATGTATCACCCCTTTTCTATACGTTTTGTTTTTAAATACGACGTGCGCTGCAAAAGGAAGAGCCCGGCCATTAATAAAAATTAAATTAAAATTTGCCGTACGTTGTACTGTAAAAGACGTATTTTCTGCATGATTACCGTTTTGTTCAAAACACTTATTATCGCTTAATACCGAGACACCAGACTTGTCAGGAAGTTTCGTTAATTCAACATAACTACTTTCTCTTTTCTACAGGCTACAGGGTAGACAACCGAATTTCCTGAAATATCGTCGTCTACGCCTCAGGAGCACTAATCGTAAACGTTTTTCTAATTTTTCGATTTGAGAGGTTGTCTACTTCAATATAAGCGTTTTACCCTTTTCTTCGTCGTCTAAGTTTGTATAGTCTCTCCGTCTTTCCTAAAATGTCGAGGAAAATTATTACAAGTTGTTTTTGTTTATTTGTAAAAACTACGTAGTATTTTATTTAAGGAGTACTGCTATACATATATTAAAAAGAGATTTTTTTGTATCTATAGTCTATTTTTTGCTTTATGTACTGAACAATTGGCGTTAAACAAGGTATTGCTTTATTGTAAGAACGTTTATTCAAACATGATTGTCATGTAACTCCGCTCTAACTTTTGATGTATCGGTTTTCAAGTGTCGTAGGCCGATTTATACAGGTTCCATTTCAAAATTTCCAAGTTTTATTCAAAAACACGACCATACTTTTTTTATTGGAATTTCGAAATTGTAAATATTTTTTTATCAAAGCAATTTTCGCCGAAATGACATGACTCTTCTCATACAACAGGTTCCTTCCATTCACAATTTGTACCTGTAACAATTTTTTCTAGTGTGTGATATAATTTTGAACGGCTCCCAGTATAATTTAGTTCCTCCCTTGCACATGGTATTAAAGTATCCAAACATTTAATTTTGTTTCTTAATTAAACTTCTAAATTTTCTTCTTAATATCCTCCCAGAAACTATCTTCTTCCCAAGTTACAGATTCCCTTTCCATATTCATACCTTGCATGGAGTTGTGAATTTGCTTCATTTAAAATGTTAAACACAGTTGCATTTAAAATATAGCATTATAAAAAAAATTATAAAATTAATATCATTTTAATTATTCGTACTTACATAAAAGATTTGAGTAATTCTTTCGGTTGTGGCTGTTATACTTAAATTAATATTTAGGTCTTTTATATATCAAAACAACATTTTACAGACTCTTCAGTTTTACTGTTTTTATTATGGGTTAGTGATTTTTACCGAAGTGTCAACTTGACAATTCCGGTGACCTTGATTTTGATGTTAGGTATATTTTGTAACTATACTGTTGTACACTGCTAAAATAATACAAATGCCAAGTCTACCCTGAAAGAATCATAAAGCAAAAAAATAGACTATATATTTAGCGGCTACATGTTCAATTATTCGGATATTTCAAATACTTATTGAATGTCACTATTTTGTATCTTATGCATGTTACAAACTGGGTTTTAATTATTATACATAAATAAATAATGCGTTCTCCTTCAAAATCCTCGGTTTTACTGCAATTTGGGTTGCCTACCCACCAATACGGATTTTTGCTCTAATTTTATTGCTGTAGGAATACATGAGGTTTGACAAAAATACCTTGATGATTTTTATTTAGGAAATAGCTAATGACATTAAGGACATTTGTAGTTTTGTTTGATTTCAATCTGTTCTCTGCTCTATGGAAGAGTTAAATTTACATTTCTTTAAAACACAAACGCAATTATAAAGATTCAATGAAACAAACATTTGTTGAATATTTATGTTTACGAGAAAAAACATGGTTTATGCAAATAATGACCTTGTAATACCAGTCGGACTGTCAATATCTGATCAGGTATGGCAGTTTGAATTAAAACAGTGCTTCTCAAGCATTTAGCCCTTGCAAATTGTAGCTTTGTAATACACTTTTGTACATTTTCATCGATGCCGTTTCCAGTATTGTTTCTACTTTAATCCAGAATTCGTATTTCCATTCCATTTACTGAAACAGTTGCTTAATCTGAAAACCCAATTCCAGTATGCTATAACATCAGCAAGAAACAATAAAAATTATACCAAGTGGCAGCACTTTGCAAACGTACAATTTCTGCTTCTGAAGGCAATTTTTCACTTCCACTTAACTCTAGCAAGAGGCCAGTTTCTTTCATCTTTAGAAATTTCATGATCTCAAAAAGCATGTAGCGGCGTTGAGGAGCAGCAGCAGCATTCTCAACAGCACATTACATAAGCGTTTCGCTTTTTTGTTGTAATTTAGCTAGGGGTGAAGAGTTCACGCCTAAACGACTATAATTACTTTGATTGCCAGGGTTTTCACTGCTGAGGGTTTTGCCTCCACTTCCTAAGTGCCTTTTTATGACGTGAAAGTTGGCAGTAAACTACCATCAATTTTAAATTCGGCAATATAGTTGATTCTACGAAGAGAATTAGTAAAAGGGAGTATGATGCACTGCTTCTGTAATGAAGAAAATCCTCGATTTTCTATTGTTAATCGTATTTAATTGAGATAAGATTAAGACAGACAATTTGTATAATCCGATGGGTACCCCAATTTGAAATAGAACAATAATATTATTTAATAACAGAGGAATGTATAATATATAATAATAAAACATTGGTGCGTATATCATAATTACATGATTAATATCAATGGCTATTGTATGCAAATAATAAAAAATCTCCCAGAGTATTGCCACTCTATCGGTTCCGTTACACAGATGAACAGTAATTGTTTGTTCTATGCTCAGTAGCCAACCAATAAAGAATTAAAATGCATTTTGGATATAATGAGCTAAATTTCATATTCACTAAACGCTACTATAGGAAATATACATTTTTTGGTGATAAGACCTATTTGCAGCTTTTGTACAAATTAAAAGCCAATTTTAAATTAAAAAGTAAGCAGTCCAGTGAGATATCAACTGATTGCACGTGGGTTTCTAAAGACGAATACTAAACATGCTGATGAAAATGTAAGCGATAAAAGTGCTGATGCATCGAGTCTGGCAGTAGTGTCGACAAGAACTGAATACCTAATGAAGATAAGGAAGTTGATCATAAGGTCGCTATTTCGTATAGAACTTCTCTACTGGTACATTTCGGATAAAATGATAGTATATATGCAGTTTCACAACTAAAAATTTTAAGCAGCGTTGCTCCCGGTCAGCAAAATTTACTATAAGACCTGTGCACATAATATGTCAAAATTCACATTTGTACACCTTTTACTTTAAGAGTGGACGATAAGAAAAATTTAAATCGAACCGAATCGAACCTGTTTATAATTTAATGGAATGCCGACCAAATCCCAAATTACTTTTTCCCCGCAGATTTCGAAATGAGTTAGAATTATACTGGTAAAATATTTTTTAGATTGTAAAAAGAATGCTAGTTTTTATTTTAAAACACCTTCAAGATTTTCTAACTCCATTTTGGCAAGTAATATAGATAATTCACAGTCTTCAAATCTAATATAAAAAAGAATATCCACAACGGAGACACGTTAAATAATAAAAAAGCTATTTTAAAGAATTTTCTTCAATTTACCAGAAACTATAATCTAACAATTTGTACTACATGAAAGAATTTTACTTGTTTCTGAAATATTTATTTATTTTAAAATTTGGATTGGAATACAAGTCCAAATAAGTCTTGTATTTCATTAGAAGAGATTGTTCAGATATTTTTTTAATTTAAAATACAAAGCTAATCGTATGAATACTGATTAGTTGAGTCCAAAAACAAATTTTAATTTATTATTGGAATTAGAATCAACATTAACGTTTCGCTAATATATTTAGCTTCTTCAGAAAACACATTAAAAGTTTTTGACATAATTACAACTAAAACCTAACTCACTTATTCAACCCCTCAACAAACTAGAAAACCACTGGATTCAAAATTTAACTAATACAAATATACCAAAAAACGTTCAAGAAATAACGGGTGTTCATTAATTATTCTGGTCAAGTTGACTTTGAAATATATGTTGTATGAATAATATGTTGGTGGCACTGTAAGTCCTTATGACAAGAGCTCACAATTATGTCAAATTCGAGGTTAGCAGGTTAGGTTTTGCGTCAGTTTGTGTCAAAGCTCAACTCTAACACAACAATAAAATATAAAAAAAATGTAATAGCAGGATTAGTTGACCGAGCAATTTTACTAACAAGTAAAAAACACCATAAATCCAATTTAAAAATACTAACATGCTCTTATCAAATGATTATCCACTTGAATTTATTAACAAAAATATTAAAACTAGAATTAACATTTTACAAAAACGTAACAACCAAAACAACTCAATAAATTTACAACCTAACTTTTTAAACGACAAATTTAACAACAATCAAAGAGAAAAAAATGTTACACTACAATACCATACATCCCAGGACTATCCGAAAAAATCGAAAAAGAATTTAAAAAAAAACAAATCACAACACCCTCCAAAAAATAGTCTATAAAAACTTAAAAGACAAAACAAACTCAAAATTAAAATCACACATAATATACCAAGTTGATTGTAATAATTGTAACGCAACTTATATAGGTCAAAGAAAGCAATATCTTGAACAACTGATGAAACAACACAAGCAATCAATTAAAACAAAGATGTTAACGCCTCATAAACCAAACACTGCCCTGTCTGACAATGCAATCAACAACTTACATAACTTCAATTTAGAAAGCCCAAAAATTTTACAAAATGAGTCACATTTAAAAAACGCCTATTATTAGAATGCATAGAAATAAAAAAATCACCAAATGCCATAAATTACAAGACTGACACTGAAATATTAAACAATACTTATGACAATATTAATTTTTTTTTAAATAACTAATGACTTCTTTCTTTAATCTTTTATCTTGAAAATATTTTAGAAAAGGGGGAAAAACAAAACCTTCAAAATATTATCTCACACTTTTCACTAGTTTACTAACAACAACAAAATGATAACAAAATATAATTACAATACAAACCACAAAAATCTGTTCAATAAAACAAATTAATTAAAAATTTCGAACAAATGGGATTTTAACAAATGGAAAGAGGCATAATTACGCATGCACCAACACAATGGCATAATGGCTGGTTGATCGCTGCTAGCTTAAAAACGCCTTACAACAAATTATAATAAATCTCCAAACCCACCATTTTAAGTAAGTTAATTACACCACAATCATTTACGGGAACTCTCATAAAAATTCTGCAGCGAAAACGCCACAAAGAACCAAGATGGCCAAACCAACTTCATCAAATCTAAACGTAACAAAATATTTTGAATTATAAAACTTGTGTATCTCATCAACAACTCCAACATTAAATTTAATTATAGCTAAACAAAAAAAAAGGTTAGTATTTACTAATTAACCCGAAAGAAATAACTATTAATAGAATTTAATCTTTCCAGAAATGCAAAAACATTTCCAGACAAATTAACGAAACTAACAAATAAATTAAATAATCAATAACACAACAACAATAATAATTACTTTATTACCATTGGTTGCATTGAAAGTGACTACTTATCACCCAAATAAGAAAAATAAAGAGGAAACGCTAGATGCGGTTGAAAGGAGATTTTGTATTAAAACAACGAATTATTAAGGTAAACTATTTTTGCCAAACCTAACCGTTAAATTACACTCATTTTAAAACAAGCCTTCTTCTTATCTATTTATACAAAAGAACAGAATTGCCAGAAATACTAATTGCTACTTTTGAATTTTCTAGAAAATCCAAAATATACCAAATATAATTGAACAACCCAAAGGAAATTACTAATTAATAGAAATTTTCTGTATATAAAAAGAATCTTTGTCTAAGTAAGTTAAATAATAACAGTTTAAAGTGGTTTCAATAAAAATCTAACTTATTGTGTTTTAGCCAACTGGTGAAACTCAATGAAGTCGTACTCTTACATTAAATATTTTACCACCAAATTATAAAATGCATTTTCAAGAATAAAAAAAAAACAAAAAGCCAACAATTAAAGGGAAATTTATTCTTTCGCATGCCTAACTATTGTATTGTATTGTATTGTATTGTATTTTTATTCATCATAATATACACCGTGGTGCTTAGATATGTCACAATTCCAGTTTAAATATAAAAATATAAAAATAAAAAAATACAATGCATTTACAGAAATAGTCAACTACAGATAAATACAGTAACAACAAAAATACTAAAGTCAATAAAACAATACAGTCTTAATTTTCAACAAATCTGAAATCGGAAAGTTCATAGTAGACATTGGCCAGAAGATGTTTTTTAAGCTTAACTTTGAGAGTTTTGTTGGGGCATTTTTGAGAGTACTAGGAAGCGAATTAAATAATCCTATTCCGAAATTATTTCGTTTAGTGGAAGTTAGTCTCTGCTGCGGAACCTGTATATCGCCTCGACTGCGGGTGTCGTAACCATGGGCATCGCCGTTTTTTGTATATTGTGTTTGTAATTTTAGATTAATAACAAGTGCCATGCTCTTTTTTAATTGTAATTATGTCAAAAATTTTTAATGTGTTTTCTGAAGAAGCTTAATATATTAGCGTTAATGTTTCTTCTAATTCCAATAATAAATTAAAATTTGTTTTTGGACTCAACTAAGCAGTATTCATACGATTAGCTTTGTATTTTAAATTAAAAAATTAGCTGAACATTCTCTTCTTTTGACTTGTATTTCAATCTAAATTTCATATTAATACAGCTGTACCTAATTCAAAATTAACTCTGTTTTTCATGTCAGCATGGCATAACTTAAAATTACTAATAGATTTATATCGACAATAATTTTTGGTTTTATTTTGTTCCCGTTCATTGACAACTCCCTAATTGATGAACTCTGTGTCGTAACTCCGTATTTTGAGCCGCCTCGAATTACATGTAGGTGGATAGTTTTGAAAGATGTCAGCGGTTTGCGTAAAAAATATTTGAGTCATTTTATAACCCCAAATATCGCCAGACTCTTTTAAAGTGGCACAAAGAGGCATAGCGTTGACAGAGGAGTATTTAGAGCAAGTTAAGTCTGAAGGAAATTTACGGAATTTACTAATTGTAGCCCAGGCACACGTCGGGAAAGTTCAACATCTACCAAAGAAGCTCTATCCAAATGCGCATTTTAAGTTTGCTTAAGATTTTATAGATTTCAAAAAGTTTTATGTATGGTATTTTGTATATTATATAATACAATACGAAAACACGTCAAATAAAAATGAATCAACTTTCTGTCTGTTCATATTTTCTCTTATAATAAACATACAAAACAAATTCTTTTTTCATAAATTTCAAACCGCTTGTGCAGGGTGAAAAATTATCTGATCGAGA
The DNA here is from genome assembly GCA_940337035.1 of Agriotes lineatus. Classification (NCBI taxonomy): domain Eukaryota; kingdom Metazoa; phylum Arthropoda; class Insecta; order Coleoptera; family Elateridae; genus Agriotes; species Agriotes lineatus. The sequence goes on along the minus strand of CALNHX010009231.1, from coordinate 69 downwards.
TGAATTAATGAGCAAAAAACTTCAAGAGGGGTGTCATGAAAATATGAAAATCTGTATTATAACGGACAC
>CALNHX010009230.1:0-51969 GCA_940337035.1 Agriotes lineatus | reverse complement strand
TCTTCTAGCGGAGCGTGCAAGAATTTGGTTTTTCCGAGTTTTTAAGAGTGGGGACCTTCTTTGATAAGGCACCAGAAAAAATTTGAACGAATGCCCTCCTTCGATTCCAAGCTTTCATCGAGGGCAGCTGTGCTCGCGCACAAACTAAGCCTCTGATGGGATTTGGCATGGTTTAATCGAGTAGGCTGTTATCATAACAAATCTCCGATGGCTGTTCTCTCAAGAAAAAGACAAAAACTTGTGACTACTTGGATACAATTGCTGGCCGAAACTAGCTCGTTTGGAGACGGTGTGTACCGTTCTTTAAATATACTCAAAAAGGGCGCCAACGGATTTTTATCAAATAACGACAACTGTATCCCAGGCATTCAAAACGAGAACTCAAGTAGTACAAAATAATCTCAAAGAGAAGCTCAACTTAAGTACAGGTAGCAGTAATAAATAAATAAAGCCAGAATGCAAATATCACAGTATATAATTAGCACCAATGCATATTACATATAAAACACAGGTTGAAAAAATACGAGGCACTTCACAAAACGCAAAAGATCTAATACATAATTCTTAAAACACACTTACAAAAGTTACGATACTGCGATTTATCGCACACATAAAATTAGGCACAGTTTGCAAGGCGATGTACGAGTGTGCTCCCAGGCACTAAATTGGCGGAGCGAACTGTATGAATGCCTGAGCGGAGGTCGAAGCGTGCGGAATGCCATAGGTGTGCAGCGGCCGTGCGACGGGAGAGAAGCATGGGGCCAAAGTCATGCTATAAGCGACTATCGCATCTCAAACCTGGTGGAAACGAACATCTTTGCCAAAAGTGCCCTAAACGGCTCCTTGGTGACTGCTATAAGAAGGAAAAGAGTCCACGAAAGAATACAAGTGAAATTACATACAGCTTGAAGAAAGCTTCCTACTCACCCCATGATGTTCTAGGCACGTGCAAAGAAGAATACCAGTGGCGTAGAATATGGTTCAGGAAAGTAAATCTACCGAAACCCGCAGCCAATCAAGGCACAAAATCAAACTGCATGCCTTCAATAATTTACAGAACACTATTACTGAACGCTTAATTTGGCTTCATGCTGCTAACGAGGCAGCCGGGAAAAAAACAGCTAACAATTGCGGCCTTATAAAACTCTGCGCTGCAGCCAAAAGTAGCCATCGCACACACGCGCGAAATATGAACTTAGTGCCAAAGACATCAGAATCGAAAAAATGTGTAACAATACGAAATAAGTACTACAGACTTCGAAATCAAATAGAGGGGCAATTGAATCATAACAAGGCTATTTAGCCGTGACTTTGTTTCATAATAATTGAAGTTACGAGCTGCAGCTTTCTCCTAAACATACGTTAAGCCGACATCCATCTCTGGCTTGTTCCTACAGCTTGTCCTTGTTGCCTGCTTTCATCATAGGCGTACGGCTATTACGATGTAAGTTCTGGCATTGTCGAGCAGTCTGCCGGCGGCATGCGAATTTTTTTCCGATGGTGCAGCTTCCTGGGATCCGCGTCGAGGCCACTAATTAACACCTACAATGCAGAGGCTTGCAGAGACCTTTCTAGCGATAGCTTTTGAGGGCCATCCCAGTACATACACTGATTTTCAGCTTAATTATTGCTAATCGATAAGGGCAAATTGCCGCTAAATTGCGAGTTCAAACGAAGGCCTTCAGTTATCAGACCGCACGTGATAAATGATAGCTGTCTTGCAACACCTAAGGCGTTAGTTTTCATTTGGGGCAGTTGAAATATTGTATGTACACGATACTTTATCTCGAGGAGGAGGAGGAGTACTTATATTAATTAAAGACACATTTAAATTTACTGTTAACGTTTTACCCAACACCTGTATAATCGAGTCTGTTTTAGAGGCTGTTTCTGTAAATAATGTGAACGTAAATATTATTTGTTTGTATAAACCTCCTAAAACCTCAGTGGATTTATTCGTTGATTTATTGGATGGTCTGTTGAAACACAACAAAAACGGTAAAACAATTCGGCTTGTGTGCGGTGACTTCAATTGTAATTTTCTTGACGATTCGATTGCATCGACTGAGGTAAAAAATGTGCTTCTATGTCATGGTTTGCGCCAATGTTTTTTTGACCATTCCCTTGTACAGGGTACTTCTAGAACCCTTATCGATAATATTTACACAAGTATTAATCTCAATGATTTTTATCCAGTAAAACTGCTAACAATTTTGTATACGATCACAGGGCACAGATACTAACTTTTATGTTATCCAACAGTCACATATCTGGAAGCACTGATGTAAACACTTTTAGGCCTATCACTGAAAAAGGGAAAATTTAAACAGGGCCATTTTCTCAAATAATAATCAGTATGCTCATCGAAATCGTTTTAATAATTCTCGAAATTTAATCGTAATTGTGCACAACTATTTTCTTTTTAACGTTCTACAGAGTGTTTATAAAATAATAGTACATAGGTTGCAGAGATCAAAAATCAAATAAACCGGTGTCCGCAAATCAATCCCTTCTAAGAGATTAAGCTTTAAGGTATTAATGTTACCCACAAAACAAACGGTTTTACGACTCTCTATTATTTTAAAATCACACAGAAGAAACGAGGTTATTTTTAAAATAAACAGAATGATCAACCGAACCCCAGTTGGATGCAAGCTTGAGAACCCAGTTTGACACTAAAATATACATTGTTTATATAACTACAAAATCTCATTTATTTACTTCAAAGCATTGTTCATTTTTATTAGGAGAGTGGGAGAACATTGTTGCAGTTGCAATGATAAATCAGAACTATTTAAAAAAAAATCAAATTTAGATATTAGAAAGTATTCAAAATAAAAAGACACGAAGTCATTAATTGCAGAAATGGCTTATGTATAAAAGTAAAAATTCTATTATTTTTTATTAAAGTATATGTACAGTAATATACGAGTATTTGCAGCATATAAAAGCGAAGTTTTCTTTTATAAAGCATGTAAAAAACATTGTAGCTATTTGCGTGGTCGTGACATTGGTAAAAATTTCAAATAAAAATAAAAATATAAAAATATAATTAAACTATATTACTGAAAAAAAATTACAAAGACAAAAGTGAAATAAAACCAAATTAATACGATAATAATGCATTTACTTTAAAATCGAATTAGGGCTGAACTGCAATTCAAAAGTTATAATAATATCGATCTTGTTCCACCAGTTATTTGGATTTATATTGTTTAGTAGGTATGCATGAAGAATATTTTTGTTTACTTTATTACTTAAGGAGTATTTAATTAAACATTAATAATATTTAAATAATGTTTTATTTGACAATAAACTATGTATTGTTTTGTATTTAGCGAGTTTTGTATAAAGTATAAATTATATAGCTGAAAGAAGAGTTGGTAGTTGTAATTTTTCTTCGAAACTTTTTTAAACAGTATATGCTCTGGTTCCAAACTTGCATCCAGACAGGGTGTGGTTAGTCGGTCTGTTTATTGTAAACATAATTTCTGTAATTCTGTGTGATTTTTAAACAATAGAGAGTCGTGATACCGTGTTTGTTTTATTCTGCTTATCGACATTTTAATACTGCAGTGGGGAGTGGTCCAGTGAATACATGCCAAGCTATACTGTGTTTCGGCAAGTGTCACATGCAGTGGTGCCAACATAAAGTTCCCGTTCTAATATTGTGTCTCCCATGGCGTCGTCATCCCAGTAGAAGGCGAAGTGGGAGAAAATATTATTTTATTGTTGCGTTATTATGTCTCGTTTATTTTAATTTTGAATCCTTGTAAACGGTTATTGCTTGCACCGAGTTGTAAAGCAACATCTAGTGTATAGTTTTACTTAACGCCACAACTTTCTGGGAAACAACGGAGTGCGTCTAAAATACGTATCAGTTGTGTGAGATCGAGCTTTATGGATTAGCGGTTAACACGTCTTTTTGGTCCCTCTTCCATTCTCCACCCCTCCTTTTGGCTGAAGAGGGAAGCAAGGTCCCTATAACAGCCCGCCCTCAGTTGGGAATTGAAATGACCCTGAACTTATCTTATACCCTTTATCAGTTGTATTTGTTAAAGTCGAGTTAACCCTGAAATATTATTACTACTGGAGTACCGTTATTTTAGTTGAGTTGTGACGGTTCTTTGCTATATATGTAGTGGCTTGTTTGAGTGTGTGTAGAAGATATTACACTAATACAAATTTTTAGTTTATTTTAAAAACCGTTTTCCACCATATATTTTTTAAACGAGTTTTAATCGGTCGTTAATCAGCGAGTGAATATCCCTTTTTTCTTATAGTAAGCATAACATTAGCAAGTAATTATTACATTTAATTTTAAGGTTACGTTAAGGTTTTAGCAAAATTCTTGAACTTGGATGTCGTGATTGTGCTAAAATCAACTTTAATGTAGCATGTGTTGCATATTATCCATAACAATATGTTATGTAGTTGCTGTAAAAAGTTTATTTACAGATTTTTTTACTGCTTGCCATCGAACTATATTTTTTCTAGTAATAGGTTAATTATAAGTCTCTGATGAGGCTATTTCTAAAATTCATTTTTAGTACCAGGGCTTAGAGGCTTTGAGACGTTGAATTCAATTTAATGCAATGAAATATGTACGGTGATTAAAATAACAGACCTCGTGTTAATTTAAACCTATAGCTTTACATTTGCTTGAAATATGATTAACGTTCTAAAGTAACATTGTATTGGTTAGTTCTGTTTTATATTATAAGGTTTTTTCAAACGTATGATACGTAGATTACAGTTTACTCATTAATTTTAACGTTGATTTACTAATACCTTTTGAATGTGCGGTTGTGCATTGTCGTACTAAAATTAACTGTAGTTTTCCATATGTTTTTGAATTATATAATTTAATAAGAGGTAGGCAGAATGTCGACTATGTATGAATGTAATGTAACTAAATCGATTTTACGACTTGCAAGTTTCATACCTAACGATGCGCACACAAATATTACAGCTGCGTGTGAAATTTAGCACATAAACCCAATACAGCTCAGCAGCAACAACAATCAAATATAGCAACTGAACTTTAGATCCAAGATATTAGCCGTTTATTTATTGCACACTGAATGTCATTATTACCAGAAGCACTTTCTGACATCAGCCATGAGGCAGCTCTGGACGTCCATCATCCACACATTGTATCAGTTAATGAGAAAGGTCCATTAGCATGCGCTGGGCAAACAAGACGCCGGATAACAACATCCTTTGGGCAGATGCGATGTTTTGATTAAGGTGTTTAATTTTAACATACCGCTTATCTCAGGTTAATAAGCGGCGTTGGGTAGGTTTGTGTTGGACGCCATCCAGGCAGCTGTCGAGTACTAAGTTAGCAATTTTGAATGCCCGCTTTCTTGTTTAATTTTAGAAGCCAATTAATTATCAAGGGTAAGCAGATTAGCGATGAAGATTTGGCAAAAATACACAGGCGATTTTCTGTGGAAACTTTGACGCGATCTGAACCGGAACGGAAGATGGCGTGCATTTATCACGTCGTTGCCAAGGTACAAAGGAAAGCTAGGTGCTAATACACTTTTAGTATGAATGTCCCAAGGACAGTGATAGTTATGCAATCATTTTATTACAGTTCTTGAAAGCCCGACGCAGTAGCCGTCAGAAGATTCTTGTTACTTAGCGACTTCATGACATAAGTGGTAACTAAATTTTATTTTGATTTGTAATTTTCGCACGCATGACGAATTTAATTAGATTTCTATTCAACAAATAATTTTTAACTATACTTACAGTAGTGTTTAATAGCAATGCCTGAAAGTTTGTTGTCTAGAAGCTTGGAAACGCAGTAAATATGACCGAGAAAAATTGTAAGGAGAACAAGGTTTACTATTTTCATACTCTTTTGAAACATTAGGTTATTATAAATGTGTGTTTTAGTCACGGCAGTTTAGCAGAATTTATTGTTAAGACAACATGAAGCTCTTTAGTTTACGCCATGCTCATACGCTTGCGGAAAGGTCGACGTTATATTTTTTGTTCCTGTTTCCAGATTAACTGAAACTAAGTTTATATAGAGCGTAACTCGTTTATTCTTGTTATACTGTCATATTTACATTTACATATGTATACAGATAATTTTGCTTCGAAAGAACAAACAGTATAAAATATAATAAATTGAAAATATACATACTTATATTATATTTTGTAAGAAAAAATCGAAAATTTTTAGGAGGGTTATATTATATAACATGTGAACAAATGAAAATGAAATCAAGCTTGGCTTTGAAATATTTGTTTGTGTTGGTGGCTCTGTAAGTCTATGTCGAGGTTATCACATTAGGTTAAGCGTCAGTTTTGACACAGACTGATGCAAAACCTAACCTGCGAACATCGAATTTGACATAGACTTACAGTGCCACCAACACAAACAAATATTTCAAAGCCAAGCTTGATTTCATTTTCGTTTTCTCACATGTTACTTTTGTTTGAAACAAATAATAAATAATAATTGAAAACAAGTTTAGATGGTCCACCACATCAACTTCAACAAATAACTTTTATAAATTCGTACATTAGTTTTTACTTGAATTTTCTATACGATTTTTAGTTAAGAGAGCGTGCGGTAGACTGGTAAAGCGTTTGCGTTTGCAGTCGGCACGCAGTGGGTTCACGCCTCACACCCGGACATTGGTAAACTTAAACGCTCTCCGGCCATCATACTAATGCTTCTTGTGGTCATGATCTCTGGAAAGGCCATTCTTTCTACTAAGTAGTTCAACGGAATATGCTAGCTACCTTCTTGGGCTGCGGCCGAAGAAAGCTTATAAAACAGCACTTCGTGCGGTAGTAACAAGCTATCAGTCTATTCTAACAGGAGGAGGAGGAGGAGGGAATTTTAAGTTAACTGTTAATAATTTAAATCAGTTTAGAAAACCAATCAAAATAAATTAAGATCTTTTAATATATAATTGTAGAAAAACTTTTGGCAGCTAATTTTCATTTACATTTATTTTAAAATCGTGAGGTAATAGTTATCTAACAAACAAGTAGGTATGTTAATGAGAGCGATTAATAATCGAGCAGCGAGTACGTTAATTGTAGAGATTATTAATCGCCGATTAACATACGAGTTAGTTACAATATTTTTCCGTTGATCGTATATTATTAATTTGAAGAAAATCTAATTTTATTCCATGACAAGAATTTGACACTTAAAGTTTTGACATTAATAGGCTAATGGTACTGGATGACCAGAAATGGTTGTGAATTTTTTTCTTAGGTTGGTACTGTTTATGTTGGTGGCACTGTAAGTCTATGTCAAATTCGAGGTGAGCAGGTTAGGTTTTGCGTCAGTTTGTGTCAAAACTGAGGCAAAAACCTAACCTGCTAAGCTCGAACCTGGATTTCCATATAAAGTTTTTAAATTTAAAATGTTTGTCTTATTTATGTTTTTATTTAGCATCGTTTTGTTGACATTAGTTGTTTTCATTTATTATTCACCTATAGAAAAAGAAAATTATTTAACTTTTCCTCTATAATTACGATATCATAGAACTTACTCTGTTGTTAACAGGTTGATTTTGATGATTTCATAAGAAGTGAGGTGAATAAATCGTTCACCCACCTACCTTTAAGTGATAATAGCTTATTTTAACTTGCAGATTATAAAATTCTATTGTAAACTGAAGAAGACAGGAAATGTCGTAATATATTTTTACCTCACAATTTTAAAATAAATTTAAATGAAAATTAGCTGTCAAAAGTTTTTGTACAATTGTTATATTACAAATTTAACAGCCAGGGGCGAACTGGCTGGGGGGCAGGGCGGCAAAGTCCCCCCGGGCCCTCATATCCCACGAATGTGGGCCTCTGCTGGCCCCCAGTTTAAAAATCTAGATCATACGTATTTCAGAAAAAAAATTGTGAAGGACATATCCACGTATTGTGTCAAGTATTTGAAATGGTAAACTTAATAGAAGGAATACTAAAAATTTATTTGGCTTACTAAGTCGACTAGCGACATGTTTCGGTTAATCTTAAAGTGGATGGATATTTGGTGCTACAGTAGCTCATGTTCCCACGTCAAAATTAAAGAAATAATAAAAAAAATGGACAAACTGGGTTGTGGGATCAGGAAAAAGCTCTCAAGCTGAGTTTTGCAGGTGATAATTGTCTATATCCTGTAGTATTGTTTGCATTAGAGAAAATAATGTAAAGTAAATTTGATTTAAAAAAACAGTTATGAAGCTGAAGCACATGTACTTTTTGCCAATATTCTAATCTACTCACTTTGTATTGAAATGGCAAATACATTTTTACTTGCCTGGTCTAAAATACGAAAGAATTGTGAAAAAATCACCTGCCGAAATTCTTCAGATCTTCATGTTTCAATAATTCCATGGCATCACTGATTTTTGTAAAAATGGATTTTTTGCATTCCTTCGGTTCCGGAAAATGAAAAATTGATAGCAACAGTATGAATGGATGCAGTATTTTTTCTCTACAAACAATATATTTACAATTTAGCTCTAAAATAATTAGATGAGCAAATAATTTAATATCAAGAATTTACTATGCAAATCCCTATGGTGCGTCCCGCAAGTCAGCACCCGGTATAGGGTAAGCACCTTAAAAAATAAAATATCTATTTTTGCTTTAACGCAGAAATAGATGCAAGCAATAATTTGCATATAGTTTAAATTTTTACCCTTAATGGAAATGTAACCCAACAGATTGCGTAAATATCGTAAGGATGGATAGATATATGCAGATATCGATGCATCCCTTATATAGATCCAGAAGCGATCCAACTACTCTACCAGGGTCGTCTAGAGGTTAAAGTGGCGGGACTAGCCATATTAGTAATCGCGTTCCGCCTGGTAAAACGCTTAAGAGTGAGCCTAAGATCCCGAGTATAAATCCCAACTACTGCAATGTGTTTTTTTTTGCAAGTAAATGTAACACGCACGAGGGAAGTTCCATGTAAACCCTTTTACATATTTGTACTAACTACTTTTTGCATTTTTCTATTAATATTAGGTAAGTATCCAGGTTTTTACGAACGGGCAGGGGCTTTTTAAGGCTGAAGTCCTCCCGGGCCTTTGAGTTGCCAGTCCGTCCCTGTAAACAGCTGTAAAAAAGTTTAACACACTACAGAAATCATTTAATATTTTAAAAATCTAGTATTAGTTGGCTTTTAAGTAAAAATATCATTCTTTTTTACACAGGATTTGCAGAATAGACATTTTCCATATATTTTGATTTGGGTAAAATGTACCAATTTTTCAATCGAAAATAGAAAAGCGATTTTCATTCAGCGTGATGTATCTTAAGGTAAGGGTTAAGTAAATGTATATACTGGAAAGGTACTGTAGTAATAGCAGGTATACTTTAAAACAATTTATTGGCTCCGCTTAATTGTTTCGCCAGTTATCCAATTATTTCAGGCTTAACCTGTATATTTTTAGTTGAATTATAAATCCTTTGCATTTCAAATTCTTCAATTTTCCAAAGCAGCTTATTTTGTACCTGTATCGAGTTCCTTTCGTTTGCGCGATGCCCTCTCGACCAGCGCTATCTCTTATCAGTGTGCGAGTCTTCCTTTGGGCACGAATTGTTCGTACCTCGCACTTGCTATTTTTGGCCCGCCGTTACCGGCGTGATTAAATTATGTTTGTTCAAGTCAAATTACGTGCGCTCAATTAATCTAATGAGCAGTGTGTGTTTCCTAGGGCTGATTATGATCAGGTACGATGGGGCTTTTCTGTTTGTTATTCCCATAGTAATTACATTTTTTTCTTAGCTCTTTATTACCAGTTTCAACCACGACTTTTTCTCGGAGGCCAAGCCGCTAGCTTTATCGCATTTTCGACACCTGCTAGCGCTCTGCTTAGTTGCTGCCGTTTGAGGGTGCCTTTGCTATAATTTGCATCCACGGCGATTTCCATTATGGTAGCAATTCACGACCAGCTTATTTTGAACCGAAGGGTGTTGCTACCCCGGCCGGCGTTTGCCTGTTAGCCGTTTATGAGCGTTGGAGAAGCGAGGTTAGTTTGTACTACTCCGGGATTAAATCTCAAATTATCTTCAATACCTGGATTTTACTTTTATACATTTTAAACCAGTAATTATTTGGAATTTAAATTCATACGTTTTGCCATTATTAACATGTAATGTTCAATTTCATACATGCTCTTGCTTTTTACATTTGAATTTTTATGCTTATATATTTAATTATGCTCAGTATTTAAAGCTGCAATTTTGATATGTATTGACCCTCTGTAAAAGGTACAGTCATGCTTTTTTATTTTCAATAGCCTAAACAGAAGGATTTATTAAATGACTGTGATAAGCTTATTCCACGAATGATTTGTTGGTAAAGTTATTAAAATAACCCGAAAGGGGTTTTTAATTTTATGCGTATAGCAACCTTCAGTTTACGTACACAATTTGGTTATAACATTATTTGCATTTTAATTATCCTGATAATTTACTACTGACACTGCATGACTATTTTATTGATTCCTAATTAAACGCTAGTCACTTGCAGTTTATTTCCTCTTATTATTTGAAATCTTTTGATTTCTGGCTCCCATTTCCTTTTCCTTTTATGAAGACATTCCAGGGTACACAGCTGATGATTTGAACCTACGATCCAAGGCCGCCGAAATTTGAGTTAGCTAGGGCCATCGCGGTTAGTAAAGAGTTTTCAGAGCTGCCGTGGTGTATAAACTGTAGGGCGGTTGATCTGCGATTTTTACTACCATTGCTTAATTTTATTAATTAATCGCAGGTCGGCTTCTTTATTGTTTCACTGGCGACCAACGCTCTGGTGCTCGATTTTGGTAGTGACATCAGCTGTGCTTACCTGGATAGCTTTAATTACCAATATTTAATTTTGTACTCATTTTCCTTTTTCACTTTTGTTCAAATTTTTACTTATGCAATTTTGTAATTTTCACATCTTGTTGTAGTGCACGTATTTATATTTGACTTACTTTTCTTTTTCCTTTCTTTACTTATCCTTTCGTTCGGTTGTTTATTGACTTTTCTTCTCTTATCTTTCTTGACGAATGATTGGTTTAGCGGTACGTTTATAGGTAGTGTGATGGACTTTGTTGAAAGGGTATGCTTTAGTGAGTGAGGTTTCTGAATGGTTTCTTTGATTGGTTGCGTGTGTGCTTTGGTAGTGTGGTATTTTTGGTTTTTCCTTATCTTTCCTTTGGTTGCTCATCGGTGGGTTGAGGGCCAGCGTGAATTACTTGTGCGGTTTGATGTAGTTTACTCCATTTTTGGGATTTTTAGGTACTTGCCTCACCGTACTTGTGTTTACTCAGGGTCTCGACGGGTTGTTTCCGAGTTGTTTTTTCTGGCTCTTCATTTTTTGAATGTGTTTATTATGCATTTCCGTTTGGATGCAATTTTTGATCCGATGTGTTTATTCATCGACGTTTTCGTTGGCTGCGTCCGATGTGAGGCAGTCCTTGTTTTAGGCCACTGTTTGGTGTAAACAGGGTGTCTATATTTTTATCTGTGTCCGATGTGGTGCAGGTTTTTCTTCTGTCAGACGTGACAGGAGATATTTTTGAGTCGGTTTTGATGCGCTATTGCATCGGGTTACTCATTTTCTATGCAATTTTTTTGCGTCTTTTTACGCATCTGTTTGAGTGCGGATTTTTCCCTTGCGATTGAAGGCGGTTTGCTTTCCTTGTGTTTCCTTTTCTTTAAGCGTGTCCATGTCTCCGTAAACCCGGGTCACGGCATGGAATAGTAGACCTAGCCAGTCGAAGCTTGGATGAATGGGTGTGGCAGCGTGAGTTTTTCCGAACTCTGGTTTTTTGGTTCATTTTCCTCTCTTTCCCTTTCTCTTTTCCTTGTGTCCTGTTTTTTCTTCTGTTTTTAAAAGTTGCTGTAGGGTATGTTCCCTATGGATCTTGCATTCTACTGCTTTTCACTTTCCTTTTTCTTGCCATTAATTCCGTCTCATTTGAGGATTTTTTTCAAAAGCGCTTCGCTTATTTGGATTTGGACTATGGTATTATAGGATATTGTGACCGTGGAAACACCTACAGTGTCCCTTTTAAAAACTTGTTTTCTTAGTGCTTTTTGTTTCTTGCTAGGGTGGTTGGTTGGGCATGCAAGGAAGGTCACGATAGGAAGCATTGTCATCTTGCTTTCCCTTTTTTTGAGTATAGGGTGGTTGGTTGGGCATACAGGAAAAGTTACCATTGAGGAGCAACGTCATCTTGTTCTCTCTCTAAGCAACGGTAGCAGTTGGGGTCGTTTATCTCCATATTTTGGGACATTTTTTTAGAGTGCTTTCCTCATCCGTGCTTGTGTTCGCTTAGGACCTTAACCGATTTGATTTTCAGGTCGTTGTTCATGGCTTTTTAGCTATGTTGTTTTTTCTTGATGTGATTTTTTTTCGAGACGAGTTTATATTTGTTTGGGGTTTTTTAAATTTTATTGTTATTTGGGTTGGTTTTGTTTTTTGGCCTTGTGGAGATTTCTGGGAGTTGGGGCTAGCGATTGTGTTGCCATCCGACTCAGTGAGGGAGCCACATTCAGTCCGTCACCGGCGCGCCCTTTCCATCTAGCTGCGACGACTGGCTGAATGTCCGAGCGGGGTTTGGTGGTTGTGCGGTTGTTCCCTCCGGCTTCTGGGGTCTCTACCTAAATTCGGGGCGGGTATGGTTTTTAGGATTTTATCCTAGGTTTTCACCCGAATCCTTTTGTCGCATTACTTACTGTGTTTCATTTTTTTAAAGATAATTTTTCCCTCTCATACTTTTTTGATGTTGGGTTACCTTAGATTTAGAGTCAGTGATGATGATGCGGTGCGAGCTTTTCGGATTTTTGTGAGTTTTTCGGATGTTTGTAGAAGGGTGGATTGTCTATGTGATGCAGTCGTTGGTTTTTGCTGTTTTAAGCAGTTTTTTAGGCTTCTGTCCGGTTTAGACAGAACGTCTATTTTTTTGTGGTATCCTATGTGGTGCCCCAGTTATTTTTTTAAGCTGATTTATAAGGGTTGTTTCCCTTGGCTTATCTTCTCGAAAGAGGATTTTTCCATAGCGTTTCGCTTTGTGTGTTGGCATCATCGATCTCATTCTGGATTTCTTTGGTTTCCTACATTTTTTTAACGTTTTCATACTTTAAACCTTTTTATTTCTTTTGGCCGTAGGGAGTGAAACAATTTTTTGGCTCAGCTTAATTGTTTTGCCAGTTATCCAATTATTTCAGGCTTAACCTGTATATTTTTTGTTGAATTATAAATCCTTTGCATTTCAAATTCTTCAATTTTCCAAAGCAGCTTATTTTGTACCTGTATCGAGTTCCTTTCGTTTGCGCGATGCCCTCTCGACCCGCGCTATCTCTTATCAGGGTGCGAGTCTTCTTTTGGGCACGAATTGTTCGTACCTCGCACTTGCTATTTTTGGCCCGCCGTCACCGGCGTGGTTAAATTATGTTTGTTCAAGTCAAATTACGTGCGCTCAATTAATCTAATGAGCAGTGTGTGTTTCCTAGGGCTGATTATGATCAGGTACGATGGCGCTTTTCTGTTTGTTATTCCCATAGTAATTACATTTTTTTCTTAGGTCTTTATTACCATTTTCAACCACGAGTTCTTCTCGGAGGCCAAGCCGCTAGCTTTATCGCATTTTCGACACCTGCTGGCGCTCTGCTTAGTTGCTGCAGTTCGAGGGTGCCTTTGCTATAATTTGCATCCACGGCGATTTCCATTATGGTAGCAATTCACGACCAGCTTATTTTGAACCATTTGAAGCGTTTGCCTGTTAGCCGTTTATGAGCGTTGGAGAAGCAAGGTTAGTTTGTGCTACTCCGGGATTAAATCTCAAATTATCTTCAATACCTGGATTTTACTTTTATACATTTTAAACCAGTAATTATTTGGAATTTAAATTCATACGTTTTGCCATTATTAACATGTAATGTTCAATTTCATACATGCTCTTGCTTTTTACATTTGAATTTTTATGCTTATATGTTTAATTATGCTCAGTATTTAAAGCTGCAATTTTGATGTGTATTGACCGTCTGTAAAAGGTACAGTCACGCTTTTTTATTTTCAATAGCCTAAACAGAAGAATGTATTAAATGACTGTGAAATAAGCTTATTCCACGAATTATTTGTTGGTAAAGTCATTAAAATAACCCGAAAGGGGTTTTTAATTTTATGCGTGTCGCAACCTTCAGTTTACGTACACAATTTTGTTATAACATTATTTGCATTTTAATTATCCTGATAATTTACTACTGACACTACAAGACTGTTTTATTGATTACTAATTAAACGCTAGTCACTTGCAGTTTATTTCCTCTTATTATTTGAAATCTTTTGATATTTGGCGCCCATTTCCTTTCCTTTTTTTGAAGACATTCCAGGTTACACAGCTGATGATTTGAACCTACGATCCAAGGCCGCCGAAATTTGAGGTAGCTAGGGCCATAGCGGTGAGTAAAGAGTTTTCGGAGCTGCCGTGGTGTATAAACTGTAGGGGGGTTGATCTGCGATTTTTACTACTATTGCTTAATTTTATTAATTAATCGCAGGTCGGCTTCTTTATTGTTTCAACTTAAACTAGTCAACGGAACATTTAAGGTATTATTTTTGTCTTGTCCTTCCACTACCTTCACTTTACTATCAGTTGCAATTATTAATATCTTCGAGAATCCCTATACGTCACTGTTCTAGAATATTATAATTTTGCCATTTTTAGAACAGAAGAAGCTACCCTAATCACAGTTATTCAGTCAATAAATAGGCGTGGGACGAGGTGAGTAATAATAAATGGATGTTAATTAATAAATATGTGTGTATGTAAACACTCGTCGCCAAACTTAGTCACTAAGTCATACATTTATTGAATGTTAATTGTTGTTAAAGAGCAAATTTTGGACTACAAATGTTACATTTTTGTTCTTAAAATAATATGCCTAGCACATAGCAGATTTAGAGGGTTTTCTATTCATGCATAAATTTCTATTTTATTTTATTTATGAATTTTTATTTTTTGTATGTCATAAAAAATAGATCCCTTTGTTTTCAAAGATGGTTTGTCATGGTAACGGGTCAAATTCTTATCTGTAAATAGGGCATTTTCCAGTATAAGCCTGGCTTGTTGATCAAAGTCAAATTAGATATAGTGTGAGGTTATGGTGTCCGTTAGAAAACCACTTACATAAGTGAACATGTAAAAAAATATTTGATTTAGCAGACTCATACTAATAAGGCACAATATAAAAAATTATTACTCGCACAATTGATAAATGTGTTATTTAATGTGTTACAATTTTTCCAAATTATACCGTTGTGCTCTCTGTGGACAGAGCGCCAGTGTGGCCCAGAGATTTGGAAGCTCGGATGCGGTGACACGGTACGGGGTTCAATCCCCATGTCTGGCAACCGTTGGGCGGCACACCCAGTTGCTTTAAAAATTGGGTACTTGTAGTAGTAGTAACGCCGTTAACGATACCAGATGATTGGGTTTCGAAAAGATATATTTCGGCGATCCTGACCCGTCGCGTCATATTCCTGTGGAATGGCGCGCCTGAATTTTACTTACTCTCTGTGGATATTGATGAAACTAGAAACCTAACTGATTATATTTCCAGTCCAAGGAAAGTAAATATGCTAAATATAATTGTTTTCTTTTTTAAACAAAGATTTTGCAGGCCAAGCATAATCTCTTTATTGCTGACAATTTAAACATTCTTGTAGTATCTGTTACACCCTAACCTAGCATTATTCTATTCATCATTTATGAAAACATTAATAAAATATATATATATAACGTTCCACTTCTCTTTTCCAAATTTTCCTGTAATTATTGACAAAAATATATTTAAAAATTCACTAACAGATAAAGACTTCTTGTGTCTTCCACAAATCGACGCGTATAGTTGAAAGTGTTTGACTACCTTCTTTTTTAATTTATTTAATTTCAAAGTTGCAATTTACCCTGCGCTTGAGTACTGAGTAAATGGCAAGTAAGTAAATTGACCTGAAAGGGGTCCAGTCATTGCTGTTTTTTCTCAATAAAGTAATACATTAGCCCTGACTTAAGTCACGTGGTCACTGTCATTTCAATCTTTTGACTGCTGGTTTTTTTGGTGAGTTGGTCTACTGGCTGATTTTGACATCCTTCCAGATTGTCGTGATAGGCAGTTGTAAGTGTTTTGATGTTATCAGCTATGTGCGTTAGTTTTACATTGTGATGGAGTAACACATTTGTGATATACCACATTTCTTCCACAGTTTAACCCATCGCATATTTGGTTTTTGATGATAGACCACATCACAACTCGCCATATTTGTATTATGTTAAATGAAAACTTTCTCTTAAGCCAAATCATTTTATTGTGGTACTAATTTTACACAGAAACGTATATCGTTTAAGAATAATTTTACATATTTGCACTTGATCATGAGAACGTGCGCTAAATGTTGTACTTCTTAAAAATTCTTAAGTGAAATCGTTTTAAACGATAACCATAGTACCATGTCCCTTCAGTACCTCATAGAATAGACCTTATTATTCTTCCAATCTTGATAATCTTCTTTGATATACTATTGTAATGTCTTCATTGCTTTATTTCCGGTTAAAAATCGACTCAAACAAACTGACTTCCCTTTTTCTAAAAAAAATAACAGTATTCAAAAAGCTAATTTCTTTGTTTTCACAACTATGTTCAGAGTTCCTTCAATTAGGCGCAATCGTAGGAGAGAAAAAAACTCGTAGTACCTTTTGCATTAGAACAAGCCTGTATTTCCAACAAAGCTGCAGAAGTACCCAGCTGAAACTTGAAACAATTCCATAAACCCACTGCATCATAACGAACGTCTTCTAATGGGCACTTCTAATACGATGGGGACAATTGAAATAATGAGAACAGCGGACTGATCAGTTTGCAGTTTGGTTATTATTTGGCCATTCGCTTTAAAATACAATTTTCAAAAAGACTATAAAAAATTGTGAGAACTGGAAGACAGCATTACTGACGACTGTTCTCTTGTAAGGTCATAAACTTTGCCCAGTGATGTTTTAATAACATGAGAAGACGCATTCAACTGTGTCTTCGACATGCGGACGTTGTCAGCAATAACTAGTTTAGTTCTAGTTCGCTCGTGTACTAATTTACCATTTGTTGCGAATCATTCTCGCATTTTTCGGGTTATATTGGCTATTTGATTGACCTTTCATGCTTTGATATTGTGTGTCAGAGATGTGCATATTCTGTTATTTATTTTAGTAGGTGGCCATATTTGTCGGTTCGCATGTTATTATTTAATGCCGTTGTCATTTGTCGTATATTCACTTCATTTTCAGTATAAACACTACTATGGATCCAGCCAAAGATGAGCCCTGCGTCATCGTTACACGAAGTTAGCACAGAAATCGTTTTTTTATGCGTCACTCTCATTAGTTACGGGTGCGAAAAGGATAGCATAACATTAGCACGTTTCTGGGTCTTTGGGAGTGGATTTGACTAGCGTGGTATGCGTCTGCAAAATACAGTGTTGCCGACGTTAATAATTAATCCCTAGATTAAATAAAGATATTACCAGTAAACAGTAAATAAACTAGATATATCAGCAAAATTATTTTGAAAACATTGAGTCTGGCTAATTCAGAAATTACAGATAAAATAGATTAATTTTACGAACAATTTAAGATCTTGTACAGATTTTTGTAAAAAAATTCGAAAATATATACAACGTTGTATGCGTCCACAAACCAATAAGTAAAAAAGAATAAAAACATATGATGAACATCTCACTTGTCCTTCACATTTTTCGAGGTTAGTTCCAATACAAACGTTTTGACAGTAGGTATTTTCAGAAATAAGAAAACGTGGTATTGTACTCATTAATATGTCAGTGCAAGGCACTGCGTTCACAGCCTCAACAATTGTTGCTGAATCTATTGAGTTATTTTGAGAAGGAAAGAGAAAATGGTCATTTACTTCCTCATCTTGTGTGCAAGAGGTGTGACTCGTTAATTTAGCACTTACGATCTTATTGTACAATTTTTTGTTTATTTCAGCGAGCAGCTGAGGCTTTAGGAATAAGCATTGCTACTGTGAAAAGGATCAATGGTTATCAGGGAAACTGTATATAAGATGTACAGTAAAAGTAAAGCATACTTATAAAGTTTATTTGATTTTTTAAATTTTAAGTTTTATATTTATTCCAGAAACACTCATTACTCTCAAATCTTTAAATAATGATCTTCAAGAGTATCACATTCTAATAGGCAGAATCAGTTTAAACTTTGTTCTAAATGACCTTGGATTTAAATTTCTCAGAGACAACAATCGCAAATCATTAGTTGAAAAATCGGTAATTATTTGCTATAGCTTGAAACGCTTAAATTCCAACTTTTGGAAGCGATTTTGCACTATTCCTATGGTTTACGGCCTGCTGAACTCAAATCTACTGTCGGAAGAGGCGAAAAATGTATACTTTTACCAAGTAAATACCTAACTAAAATGCACCTCAACTAACACAATTGACACTTCCACTTATAGCTACGTTGCCAACTGTCGTTAAAATACCCTAAGCGGTGTGGTGTAACTCAAACGAGTATAAAAGTATAGAGGCCTCTAGTAAATACTTTGGCTAAAATGCAGTATCGTAGACCACTACTGTCTCATGCCCAGAAGCTTTTTTAGGTTGGCTGCAGTTTAAGATTTGTGTGTACTTAGTACCCACTAAAAGGTTGTGGTCTACTATACTGCAGTTTTCCCCCATTCTATCTATTTATTTTAAATCAATGAGTGTGGCCCCTGGTGTTTTTCCAGCTTTATTAACATATTCGAGATACAGTCTGCGTTGCGTGCGCACCCAAATAAAATGACGTCTTTATGTCATTTCGCCGGCGATTTTCGTGTTTTTAGGAATTTCTGATAGATTTCTGTAAGTTTTGTATTTAAAAACGCCTTTCCGCCGACTTCTCTGTACTTATTTTTTGTTCTGCATTGTCTTTTGCTAGGGATAAAAAAAACCGGTTTTTAGCGTTTCAAGCTACAGTAAGCTATTACCGAAAAATCAGGTATCGCCAGTTTGCATCTTCAGTTTTTAAAAAGTTATATGGAAAATCTCAATTTATCGTCACCATAGTTTTCTTGGGCGTCATTTCTTTCTCCTTCTTTTGGTATCCAGATATAAATATTGGTTGAAGTAGACTGTTAGTCGTCATTCTTACCGCATACCCATACGGAGACCCTCTGCGTCTTGTTCTTTTTGGTTGTGATCTTGCTTGACAAATCCTTTTTGCTATTCTTTTTTCACCCATCTTTACTGTGTCCTAGCCATTTCATATGTTAAATAATATTTTATAATAAAATGAAATAGGCATGGTTAAAAAATGCGGTTTCTTTCATTTTAATTAAACCGCATATCTAACCTCTAAAAGGCATCTTGTATGACAACTCTGTCAACTTCAATTAAATGTCAAAATATGGATGCTAAATTGACTAGGAATTTTTAAATCTTATACCACACAGACAGCATTGATGACCAGGGCTCTTCTTGCGTCGGATGCATAGTATATCGTTAGCAACACGAAGATGGTTTGATTTCTTACCGTCGATATGTATTCCCAAGTGTTCACACTTCATTTTTTTTTAAATGTCTCTAATTGCCAGGGTAAATAATTTAGGAAATATAGTGTCCTCGTGGTGAACTTCTTTCTTTAATTTGTTTGGTTTTTGCGTCATTGTGAATCTTAATTGTACTTGTTTTTTCAGACATGTTCCTCATTGAATCGGAGTAATTACAATCTACTTGGACGTAGATCTAGCAATCTAGAGTATTTAATGGAGTCCCCACTTCAATTGAATGGAAAACCTAGTAATCGATAATTGTCAGATATGGAGGTATATTATATTTCATAGATCTCTGTCATAGATTTAATAGGATATACAGATGGTTGATTACAAAAACAAAGTTTTTCAGGCGGTTGGTAAAATTCTAGCATGTTATCAATCAATTTGTTATTACTTTTGTTAATAGTTTGAGCAATTGTGGCACCAAACTAATATGGCGGTATTTTTCTATATTATCCATATCCCCTTTCTTCTGAAACATTACTATATTTTACAGTTAATGTTCTTTCATTTTTATTATGTCTGTTGTTACTCCAGCAGCTTCACCAGGTTCTCGTATTTTTTCTTTGTTTTAATGCTACTTTTATTTCTTCTGTGCTAATTTTATGTAAAAAAAATTTAAGCTTTTCGAATATCCAACTAGAATTTACGAATTAAACGACTTTAGTAAGAGGGTATAATGAGAAATATCACCATCATTACAGAAACTACCCCTTCTGAATCTGATAATGAACTTTTTTCAAGTTATCTAATTCAGCATAAAGAATCATGTTGTTACCTCTTCTACACGATTTTACTTAAATAAAAGCGGTGTTTAAGACGTTAAGAAGTTTGTAATATTATTTCTTTGATATCCACTATACCAGGGCCGTAACTAGGCAAACTTTTATTGTAGGCAAGCCAACATTTTTGCGCCTCTCAGTACAAAAACGATATATGTGACAAGAAATAGGCGACTAATGACACTATATAACTTCTGCATTTATCTCCGGATATACGATGTAGTGTATTCAAACAAGTAAGTAGGTATTCAAAAATAAATCCAACAAGTTTTATTCCAACATTTTAAAAATAAACAACTAAATGTTAAAATAAGAAAATACAACACACATAAAATGAGAACAGAAAACAATATTAGACAACACAATTATAATTTAAAAAAAGTACATATTATTATGTAGTCAGTAGAACATTTTACAAATTCCTATATATAAACATATGGTATACTCAAAATTGGAACGCCACTGTGTCATTTATAGCGCAACGATAAGCATATGCATTTATCAGCGAACACGGGTTCAAATCCTACTGGCTGCAATGTTTTTTTATTTCCAGATTCATGTAATTTGCTTTAATAAGTGTTTCTGTATTGTTGGCAGCATTAAGGTACTTTTTACCTATTTTGTAGAGACGTGACGTGAGGCTTTTTCTGTCGGCACGTAGTATAAGCCTTGCATCAGGCGAATTTTGATAACTCTTTTTTTATAAAAGCTACCATCGTGTAGGGTCGCAGAAGTGTTTTAAATTGAACAAATTCTACCGGGAAAGTGATTGTAGCGAAAAATACCATAGTAGTGGAACAAGTAAGCTCTCAAAATCGGTCGGTGATGTTCTGCTGATTGTTGCAATGGACGACTGTATCAGCGATAAGCCCAAACCAGTGAATGTATATGTAATATCAGTGGACCCGCTCCAACAGTTGTTAACAATTTAAGTTAGTTTGTCGCCACTGCTGTATTACATTGTTTTAAAAATGGAAAAAAATATAATTAGAATAAGGCCAACTATGCGGTGGGCTAACAAGCTAATAATTCTAATGTTTTGATTGATATACAGATTGCGGGTGGCTACTAGGACCATTGGAGAAGCAAGGAGAATATGCATGTGGCCGTCGTGGTGTTTAACAAACGAACAATCAATGTACGATAGCGGTAGGTCGTTAGGATCATTATAAATACAAGATAAATACAGGGTGACAATGAGAACAGGGCCATGCTTATATCTTCTTTATTTATGAATTTATAAAATTTTATATGAAGATACCAGAGATAATTTGTGATTAACCGATAAATATAGTCAAAATGCCCAACTTCCGGTTTCACCGGAAATTATACCAACTTTGATTTTTGGAATGGATTACCTTGTATATTTTATGTTTTTCGGAGTCTACAAGTCAAATTAGATAAACTAGTCTTGCTAAATTTTTATTTTTTCAAACAAAAAAATATATTTTTAAAATTTTATTTTTTACGATCGAAGGCTGTGACTTGAAAAAATATGCTCTAATTGACTCTAGCAACTAATAATAATAGCTATTTTATCAATAACCAACCCTTAATAAAAGAACAAAGTTTTCTAAACACGTTATTAAGAAAAAGTCACTTTTTTAAAATCGCACCTACCAAGGGCCATCTTGCCAGTAAACAGCAAATTTAATTACTAATCTAACGATATGCATCATGCACTACTTTATCTTTATCTAAAATTGAAGAATAATTACTTTTTTAAATAGCTTTGTGTAATACGTAAGCAGATTCGGCAGCGCGGTTGTATGCAATTTGAGTCCTAGAATGCGAAAAACATAAAACATATAAGATGAGCCATTTAAAAGATCCAAGTTAGTGGTATTTCCGGTAAAACCGGAAGTCGGCCATTTTGATTATACTGCTATGTCAATCCGAAATTATGTCTAGTATCATTGTATCAAATTTCATCCAAATACATTCATAAGTAGCGGAGACAGAGGCATGGCCCTGGTCTCATTGTCACCCGGTATATTCGATTTTTAAATTTTTTAAGTACAATTACGGCCACATGTAAAGTCCCCTTGCTTTTGCTATGGTTCTAGTGCTCTGCCGCAATCTGTAGGTGAGAACTATAAATTAAACGCTGTTACAATCTGGTAGACATATAACATTTCCTTTGCAAATTGTACAAGGCACTGTACTGTAACGACCAGATTGGCCGCAATTCGCATTATTATTATTAGCATTATTTGGACTAAAATCGTTATGATATAGTAGATTATGCAATGAGGGAGAGAAATGCGTTATTTTGCTGAGGTACAATTTCTGACTCGAGGGCGAAGCCCGAGAGTTAGAAATTGCACTGAAGCAAAATAGCATTCTCTCCGAGTTGCATATACTATTTTTTTCACGTTGCAGGAAGATTTAAAACGAAAACCCGTTTTTTTTAAACGTCATTTATTGACATTTTAGTTACAATTATTTTAAAATTAGTAGCCTTTGGTAAATTTTAAAGTTGGTGGCACTGTAAGTCATTATGACAAGAGCTCACAATTATGTCAAATTCGAGGTTAGTAGATTAGGTTTTGCGTCAGTTTATGTCAAAACTGACGCGAAACCTAACCTGTTAACCCCGAATTTACCATAGATTACCATAGATACGGTAACATTTTTTACTTTAGTCCCTAGGGGCTAAAGTAAGTACTTCTGTCCCTAGAGATTAAATGAGCTACTTTAGTTCCTAAAATAAGTGACTAAAGTGCCAACTTTAGTCCCGCAAGTGCAAAAAAGTAGTTTATTTGTAAAATTTGCCACTTGTTTATTTGTTTTTTATTAGTATGAACGAAATTCTTTTCTTCAGTGCCATTTTGGCGCCCCTTGTCGCTTGCGCGTTGGCGAGGGCCTGCTCGCCCTATACCTAGTTACGGCCCTGCACTATACTTCTAACGTATTTCTGGTATATCTGAGAAATTGGTACTGAGTGTTTGGATATTAAGTTTTATGTTTGCTCCACTTTTAATATTTGCATTTTCTGTAGTGTTTTCGCTGTTTTTAACAATATCCCTGGAAGCAGTTCTTTTTAACGAAACGACCTCGCCGTTCTCGTTAATAGTCGCCACATACACCAACAGCGGTTCAGTTTAAGCAGGATAAGTCAAGGAAAAATTAATATTTTATGATTGCCTGCGGCCATTACAGATATTGCAACCAATAATTCCGTACTTAAACGAAAAGTTATTGCTGCCGTAAAACGCAAAATGCGCGTTGCAATAACTAAACGTTTATGACACATTGTCGCGGCTGTCGATAATTGTTAAAACTCGGAACACTTGTCGTTTTTATAACGGACATATCGGTAAAAATATGGCAGTTCCGTCGTAAATTGCTGACCTGACAAGCGACGCAGCTATTTTATTGTCTATTGATTATTTTTCCCACCGGGCAGTGTTTTATTCAAACCGGCTGAGTTTGTAATTGGCGCCGAATATCATTCTAGCGCTGTCACCTCGCGCACCTATGGATAGCTGTTATTTCGCGCAATAAAACTGAAATCTTAACTGGCTGCGCTCAGTCTAACGGATTTGCCAATTATCCTTCCCCTCAATTAACTTAACACTTCTTTCTCTAATGGGCGGTGTGGCGATCGCTTCTCCTTGTCTGTTTGTTTGTGTAGGCGACCGAGGTTTAATGGAACACCCAGATCGAGTTGGCGGCGGCTTTGAAATAACAGATTGTTATTGCTGGTGACGTCATAACTCGTACAAAGTCATGCACTCAAAAATACCACAACGAAATATAATTTGCCATTGTTAGAGCTGTGTTATATATAATTTTTCTGGGGGGGTTTATTGCGGGTAACTTTGGCGGCGAGACGCTTATTGTTGTTATTGTGGTATGCGCAAATCCGGCGGTTTTATAATCGCAATGCAAGGAAAGCGCATTTTTTTAATCGAAAATTAAATTGAAGTTTCAATATTAAATGTCTACTTTTACTATTCTTCAAGTAATATTAGAAAAAGGTTGAATTAGAGTAAATACCCTTCAATTAGAGGAGAGATTAATGTACATTTCAAATTCATTTCTGTATATAACGAAAATATTGGTATATTACCGTTATGTGTATGTTATACACTTTAATTTTAACAATTTTCCACCATTTGTAAAGTCAGAAATTGCTGTGTGTTCAGAGCTGGAAAAATTACTTTAAAAAAGTAATTAATTACCAATTACCGCCCAAGAAATTAATTTAAATGCCAGATTTTCAATTATCAATTACTTGATACTTCATTGTAATTATTGTAAGTAATAAATAACTTTTTAAATTACTTTCACTAGAAATTAGTGTCGAATATTTGTATTTAGTAATATTTAGATAGCCATATACTAGTATACGGTTTAAACCATTTGAGATAAACAAATAATGATTATGAATAAATACTGTATAATGGACCTATTTGTTGTGAATTGTTATAGAAAAAGTTAACTCTACACTTGCCACAGAAATATTTTTTGCTTTTTACACAATAATTATTAGCAAACTACAATGGTAAATCTTGCACACACTACACAAGACACAACACATGCACATCTCATCTACAAACATACGCGCCTGCACCAAATATCTCTTTGCTCGTGCACAAAGCTAGCCGTTATCCGAATAGCCATAGGAAATCTTAAATTATACTATTGCTCCAGGAATGCCCACTGCTTAACATGAAACTAAATAAGACTTTATCTTATTTTCTGCATTTTAACCATTTAATACCCAGTCGACGCTAATAATTCAGTAATTCAATTACCGGAAGTAATTTCACTTACCGCAAGTACTTGGCAAGTAATGTAAATACTTTAGGGTAATTTAATTACTTAAAAGTAATTGCGTAATTAAATGTAGTAGTTTATTGCTTTCAAAAAGTAACAAAAATGGAAATTACCAATTATAGTAACCGTATTTTGAAAAGTAATTCAAATCCAAGACAAATCAACAAAAAGGAATTTAAATAGCAATTTATTTACAAAATAATTAATTACTGTCCAGCTCTGTATGAGTGTGTATTTAATGCCCAGTTTGGGAGTGCCATGAGTTGAACCTTATTTTTAGGTTTCAAATCAACAGGTAATAACAACAAAAAGTAGAAAAGAATATAAACATATATAACGTCAATAAAAGGAAGAAACATATAACAAACGAAAGTGTATGTCTTATGATCGCAGAGAATGCAAATATAAATTTATTGAAAGATATAAAAAAATAAAACCTATTCGTAAGAAACCCCTCAAAAAAGAAACATTACTAGCTTCGTAATCAAGTCTTCAACATTTTGAAGTTATGATGATCTATATCAGTGATCTGTATCAGCAAGTTTCCCATGTTTTTCCTAGCAGTAAATTAATGTGCCTCGAAATTCTACAGCGTGTCCATATAAGAGAATGAACGATATCCCTAAGTTTTACAAAATTAGAAGCGATTTTTAAAAATGCTTTGTTTACTGAATACGCTAACTTAAAACTTTCACTTGCACATGGGCGTAGCCAGGGGCACTTATAAAGAGCAAAAGACAGTTGATTTATAAGCATTATTACAATTCACATCCTACAAGATTTTTAAAAAACTGTAATAGGTTATACATATGATTCTAGATAAAAACAAACTAGGAAGAAGCATGCACATACGACTCAATCCCACTGTATACTGTACCATCGAAGTGTACAGGTTACAACAACTAGGGTATTTCGTTTTGGGATAAGTACCACTCTTCAGCTCGTATCCGTGGCAATAGCGTGATTCAAAACTAATGAAATAATAATGAATATAAATATTTTTATTTCGAAAAACCACATTTAATGAGTGCTAATTAATGGGTAAGTAAAGTATGATCAATTTTTTTATCTAGTATGGCTTTAGAATCGTTTCTAACGTATGAATGCAACTATGTTTCTACCTAAATGTCTAACTTGACATTTGATTTTTAAGTGAATTATGGTTGCATTCATAAATTAGGAACTATTCCATAACCATACTAGATAAAAATAATTTTTGATCATACTAAGTATATATAATGCGCTTACAAGCTGATATGCTTTTCCCGGTGTAGTAACAAAAACCTTCACCACACATTTGTCTCTTAACAGCCGTTTCTGAATAATCTAGATATAGATGTAAATAGACGCCAAATATCAAACTAGCACATTTTTGTCCTACTTCTAATCTCTGAATGTGTATGAGTGCATTCTGTACTCAGAAAAAAGTTCGAAAAGTGACACTTGAAAACTTTGGCGGTACTGTGGTACAATCCCTGGAAGGATAATGAATGTCAGAAGACCGTTTTAATAGACTATGGCTGCTAAATGTACACACAAAAATGCCACTGAAAAAAAAGAAGAAGCTAGAAGATGAGGTCATAAAAATACCTGCAGCAGATTTGCGCAAAGTGACAATAATTTAACTTATAGGTATAATAGGTAATGGGTTATATATACAAATCATGTTACTAATGGGATTAACAAAAGACCCATAGGTAATCACGATCAGGATGCTCACTGACTGAGGCAACGAAATAATATGATTTTGAGTGTTTGACCGAAATCCTAATTTAAGTGTAAGGGAGGCAGCACGTCAACTTGGAAAACCCTAAACCAGGAAAGAAGAAAGGCCTTTCGGCAACATTCACAAGCCGTGGTATTACAAAAAATCGTAATTTTCGTACAGGAGCCATGAAAATCCACATTGAATAAGAGCAATCATTCCAGCATAAATTTAAATTTAATATTTGGGTTGGTATGGTGGGTAACCATGTAATTGGACAATACATCCTTCCTGACAGACTAAATGCGAACGGTTTCCTGCACTTCCTAGAGAATAATCTGACAGACGTGTTCGATGATCTTCCTATTTATCATCGTCAAAATAGGTGGTTTCAGTTAGTTGGTGCTACAGCGCATTACAGCAGATTGGTGAGAGACTGGTTAAACATCCATTACAACCAACATTGGATTGACCGTGGTGGACCTATTCAATGGCCTCCTCGCTCACCGGATATCACATCCTTGGAGTTTCATATTTGGGGCTATTTGAAATCGGTAGTGTACAGAACACCGGTGGGCACCCAACACGAACTATTAGAACACATTGAAAATTCGTTCCATATGTTAAAGAATAACATCGTAATGCTAAATCGTATGCAAGAATCCATCGTGAAGTGCTACCAGAAATGCATAGAAATGGGTTCAGGTCATTTTGAACATTTAGTATGATGTGTTTCTTCTTATTTTACATGCCCATTAGATTTATTACTCCCCTTTTTGTTATTTTTGTTTGTTTGTTTTGTTATATCAATAAATGTTTGTATTTCTTTTGTAACATACTGTAACTTGTTAAGGAGTCGAAAAAAGTATTAGTCTACATAAAACTTTTTGATCAGAATAAAATTTACGTTAAGATATTTTTACCACTAGGTATATGGTGCGCTATTGCGAGGTAAGTTTCGTGTAAACCCCTTTACAGATTTTGTTATTATCAGAATTAGTAATAGTCCAAATTGCCAATTTAGAGTACGTCTGCATATTGATAAAGAGCATATGGTTAGTAGCGTTGCGACGATACGAGACTATAGACGAGATTTTACCCATCTCCATGTCGAAAATTCTAGAAAGTTGTGAAATTCGTAAACGTCAATTCTCGATCTCGAACTCGAGAATCTTCATTCTCGAATAGTACATATGGGCGTACAGAATAATGTAGTGGTGACTGCGTAACGCCCAAAATATCACTTTTTCCATATATTAACATTCTGGGTTTCCCCTATCGATATCTATGCACTGTACTTGAAAGGGAAAATGAAAAAATCAGTGGAGCTGGTTCAGAGTAATGCCTCTGGTCCCAGACCAAAATATGCAAGTTCGTTTCTTACAGACAAAATATAGAGTCGAAGTCTTAATGTTACAACCCCCTATAAGAGGAAAGGTCGATTCTGCTTCGTGATTATGCGGGTTTCAAAAATGCTATTAAAAACCTGTCCAGAACGGAAATTTAGTTGATCTGCTTTCTCTCTTCTAAAAAAATGTCAATCTCGATCTCGAATTTCGAGGCGGAATCACTAATGGTTAGTAAATATGCTCCAAATAGCTTATTCTTGCCACTTATGCCTCATGCGTACACAATTGCTATACGGGAGAAAGTCCACCAGAGATCGAAAACTCCGAACTGATACAGCAGAGACGCCAGAAATTGGATATATATACCGGGTGGTTGGTCATACCTCTGAACATAGGTAATTTACATAGCTTATCACGGTTATGCATAATCCTGCTCACCATTTTTATGGAAAAAGTGGCAGTGGTACTTAATTAAAGAGAATAATTTTCCGCGTCTTTAGTATTGGATAATGTTAATTGTGCCTAAAAATATTAATTTTAAAATTTAGATATTTCCCTCAGTTTATATTTAAATTTTATAATTAATAATTTTATGCTCAATTAACATTATCCAATAATTTTTTAATACCAAAGTCGAGGAAAATTATTCTCTTTAAATTAGTACCACCACCATTTTTTTTCCATAAAAATGGTGAGCATGCATATGCGTAACCGTGATAAGCCATGTAAATTGCTTATGTTCAGGGGTATGACCAACTACCCGGTAGATTCTTTCATTCCTTAGCTGTTTGGGCTAATTCGGCGACTACTACATTAAACAGAAAGTTTTCATTTTAAGGATACTTTTAATTTTTGTTTATTTAAAAGTACTACATCTCATTTTTATGAATAGTAGGTATTAAACGTGTATGTATACGCCTAGTTTAGCAGAGAAATCTTTTACTGCAAAATATATAAATTATACAGAACTTTATAATCTTACTGTAGTTTTAATACATTCGATTAAATATTTAGAAGAAGACTAAAAATGCTGCAATTCAAAAATTAATTGGAAAATATTCCAAATGACCGTTTAAATAAGAATGAATTTATAGTGTGTTGTTCATAAATTACGGATTTGAAATAATAATTATATTTAATTTATTGTAGCCTCTGAAGGTTAATTTATTGCTACATGACGTAATAAATTAATTCCTAAAGCCGCTGAGGATAATTATTGCTCTGGAACTCGATCAGAGGGATTAATGAAGCAAATCGGAATATTCATAATTCAGTATTTGATATACGACTTTGCAAATGTAATTTTGCAATTTGGAAAACTGCAATTCCTTAAAAGAATTTAAACGCTGAACCTATTAACACAATAATTTCGATAAATGTCAATTTAACATAATTATACCTACGCAGCATTTAAATATATGCACTTGCTGCACTTTAATAACTACAGCTTAAAATATAACCACAGTTCCTAAACTTTTTCTTGAATATTTTAAACGTATTATTTATATATCGACTTTGTTAAAACGCTTTGTGATAGATAACAAAGTATTTCGGTATAGATTTAAGAAACAAAATGATTTAATTAATTAACTTCTATTGTCAGCATAAATGATGCTGGAGAAACTGTAAAGCAAAATAAATGCGTTGTAAAATTTCATTGTAAAAAATACTCACATGCTGACGTTTCAGATTCCATGCTAAAATGCTTAAATTATTGAAAATAGAATACAAGTTTACGAGATCTTTAAACGATCAATAATTAAATTACTTAAAATTCGTTTACACACTATGAACTTCTATAAGGAAAATTGCCCAGAAAGTAATGGCAATAAGAGGTTTATCAGATGGTAGCGAAAACACTTAACACAAAAAATAACATAGGGCTATGTTCATATAATAGAACAACTAGGATGAAAGCTGCATATACAAAGCAAGAAAATCTACTCCTGTAGATATTTATTTTCAATAATATATTGTGAACGTAGTTTAACTATACTTCCAATGAAGAAAAAAACGTTTCTCGTGCTACTACAGAATATGCCATTCTCTTGTAAAATATTTAATATAAGATAAGAGGGAGAAATAGTATATCTTTAACTGTTTAGTATGTTATGGAATTGACTTTTCTATAAACGCAATTATTAAATAATCAAGATAAATGTCTGAGCCAATTGTTTGATAAGAATCTTATATGTAATATACTGAAAGCTATACTAAAGTTAATGAAAACTAATAAACAATACAGTAAATTATCGTACAAATTACAAATAATAGTAAAGATAAATAAATGATGTAGGCTACAAAATAATACCTATATCTATATTAGACAGCAATCGTAAAATATAAGAATTATTTATATAAATTTCAACTGTTATTAGTATATGGTAGTAACTGTAACTTCAATAAAAAACTTGTATGTAATACAGAAATTTCAAAATTAAAATTCTATCTACGATTAAAAGTTAACAACGTAATTATATGCAATAGCGCCAGTATCTTTCGAAAATGGCAATGAAAGATATCCATCTCTATTGGTTTCAATAACAATATTGAGTTTATCTTGCTAGGAAGTGGGATATTGAAATTTTAAACTTAAAAATACTAGTAAATAAGTTTCATTTTTATAAAGTGCGACCACGTATGTATTCATCTCACTAGATACTTTCACTCAGATATACTAAACAGTTATATTAGAATTTGCAGGTTTCACAACATATGGTTTCGTATTATATTCAACTTTCAATGTTTACTTGTCTATATATAATATTTTGCTATGAGAAACTAGAAGAAAAAGGAAAAGATATTAAAATCTAAAGGTACATAAACTATACCATGATGATCACTAATTGTAGGAACCAAATTTGGTTAAAAAAATAACAATAAAGCGAGGTCAGATAGTTTATGTACCTTAAAGATACTTCGGACTATCAGGGCTGGCATGGGGTAGCTTTTACCATGACCGTTCCTTACGACACATTCAATCGTGTAGAACCGATGCTTTCAAAGTGGCAAGGCGCCATATATGCGACACTTCGGCTAAGAAAACCGTGCAGAAGAGGTGGAAATTAATTATTGTCAAATTTAGAAGGAGGAAATCGGTTTAAAATCGAGTCGGAGATTCACCAATGCCCTTAGCGGAAAGCGCAGATGACACAGATAGCGCAAATAATGTGGTATTTCAAATTTAACGCTGATAGAAATTTGCAACTGCATCTTTCGATAACTTAAAAAAAAACATGCCAGAACTGAGATTCCAACTCGTGGCCTCGGGCTCGGCACTCCTGCGTTGTGCCGTTACATTACTCTGACAGGGTGCCTATTCGACCACTTAACGTATAGATGTAATAGTAATATTACTGGTAGCCGAATACAAATCGACAAATGCATACGCTTAAAAACTTTTCAGTTTTTTATATTAGTATTCCACAGAAACTGTTGTAACAATCATCTTGATAGTTTATGGGTTATGTCCTTTTCGACTTATAATATTTACTAGCTGTAGCCCGCGGCGCATGCCGCATTTAAAACTTCGCCCGTTAGTACAGTGCCATCAAAAAATCCCAAAAGTCCGCGTGATCACTGCAATATAGGCAACCCATTTAACACATTGCCAACAGTGTTTTGGAAAATTAAATGTGGCAGCCACAGTGGTGTACAAAAATGATGAAAAACCAATTTGATGCGCATTGCAAAACTGTAATTAACAAATTTTGAGGAAAATTGAATACAATAAACGTGAATGACAGAACGTTAAGTGATATTACAATAATTATTGCAGAAAAATATATCTGAACAAAACAATTTAATTCAAAATAATTCTCATTGATATACCTGCAAACATATTTGTAAAAACTTATAATAACTGCTCAAAATGACCACCATTATTTTCTAATCACAAATTAACTCGCTTTCTCATGTTATTAAAAACTTTCCGTAAGTCATCCTACGTTATGTTTCGTATTTCCTGTTGAATTGCTTCTTGCAGCTTGACCATTTGTTATTTTTTATTTTTTTTTAAGATGTTATTCTCATATACATTGGCAGTTTAAAGCAGGTCTTATTTTATTTTTATCCTAACCGGCTTATGCGCGGCGGCCATTTTCGTTAGCAATGCGTTAACTCTGATATTTGCCTTGTTTCAACAATTTTACATAACTCATAACTTCGTTCAGAGGCAAATATCAAAGTTAAAATTTTTACTGTAGTTTTCTATTATATCTATGTATATTATATGCAAAAATTAGATTTTTATACCAAGCCCCACCAGAGATATCAACCCTGAAACTTTCAAAAAATTTAAAAATTTCAATTTTCAAAAATTTATAAAAAAAAGAAGGACACATTTATCAATATTATTACTCTAGCTATGATAAGTGCTCTATTATACCTAATTGTAATAAAAAAATTAAATTTGATATTTTACTCTTTCATTGAAAATTTATGTTCTAAAAACTGAAATTTGTTTAGTTTTGATACCAAGCTTTAGAGGCCATTTTCACTTATTAGGTTTAAAGTAAGTTTTTTAATGTAACGGAGCAAAATTAAAAAGAAGAATTTGCTGAAGAAAATGGTTTTTGTTACAATGTTTTAGCACAATCCAGTCCAAAGATATTTAAGTTAACGCTAAAGTCAAAAATTGGCAGGCATTGTTCAACGAAAATGGCCGCCGCACATAAGCGGGTTATGATAAAAATAAAATAAGACCTGTTTTTAACTGCCAACGTATATGGAAATAACATAGAAAAATAAAAATTAGTCAAGCAACCAAAAACATTTTAGTTAAATTACTTCATATAGATCGACACTTATGCAAATGGTTGTTGTATACATTATTCTTCAAATGTCCCCATAAGTAAAAATCTAATGGCGTAAGATCCGGGCTTCTCGGCGGCCATCCTCCTCGGCTTATAAGACGGTCATCATAAAATTCTCTTAGATAATTAAGGGTTACATTGGCTGTGTGAGGTGTAGCTCCATCCTGTTGAAAATATCCGTCGTGTAATTTTTCCCTAACCGGTTGTAAAATATTATTACATCTTTTTGCATTTATTGTATCGTGGAAAAAAATGGGCCAATAATTCGTCTTCGTGACATAGCTACCCATACTCCAACTTTGAGCGGGTGCAAGCTAGTTTCAACATAAATGTGCAATCTAACAGGTAATTATTGTTTAAATTCTTCATAAATCGTTGGCAATATTGAATCCGTTGTCCAAAATCATGTGAATACAGCTGTTGAACTACCGATACCTTGTACGAGTGCAAATGTAGATGTACCTGTACAAAGAATAATTTTAAGTTTTAGATTTGCTATTTAGCTACCTGCTTGTATTCGTACCAGTTTGTTCAGCCAAAATCGCAGGAGATTTGTTAGAAATTTTCTCAATTCTAGTTTGAATATCCTCCATAACTTCCTAATAATAATAAAAGCATCTTGATCGCTTGTAAAAGGCATAATTAATAATTACAAATCTGAAATAATTTATAGATTATGTAATATCAGTCTTCGAACTCAAATTATGACTTACCGTAACCTTTTCAAAGTAGATAAGCCAGCTATCAAAATAACTGTTGTTTTCTTGGTGGAAATAAAAAGCC
Organism: Agriotes lineatus; assembly: GCA_940337035.1. Lineage (NCBI taxonomy): Eukaryota > Metazoa > Arthropoda > Insecta > Coleoptera > Elateridae > Agriotes > Agriotes lineatus. The sequence goes on along the minus strand of CALNHX010009230.1, from coordinate 18,152 downwards.
ATAAGTTCTATAAATAATACAGGTAATACCGTGGCAGTGCGTCATGTTAACTGTCAACCGAAACTTCAACGACACGCTTTATTATTACATGAAATGCACTTGCGCTTGTAGTTGTGTTCATAGTTGTGTTTCTTACAACGAATAGGCATAATAAGTAATTGTTTTATATGACACTATCGCTATTAAAAGTAATGGAAAGTTTGTTTACAAAAACCAGAAAATAGAAACGGTTGATTGCAACTATGGTACTTTTGCCCGTTTAACACGGCATGTAATGTTGTGCTTTATTATATAGGTGTGATGTTAGACCTAGATGTGGAATTTGTTGAATTGTCAAAAGGAATTTGGAGAACGCTGCAATTAAGCAAATTATTTCGGCAATTTGGAGGAATTTAGGTTTTATGCAGTTGCCGGTCTTAGTATTGCATTTCGGCAATTTCCCGTATTCGGAATCTGAGTCTAACATTTACGTTTTCTGGCGTGACATACTCGACTTTAGTAATTTTGCTAAAGCCATTGTTACCTGCACAAAAGTTATCTGGTTTTACAAGAGCTTCCATATAACTTCAGGTTGGTCGTTATTGAGAGCTTGCGACAAAAATCATAAATTTGTAAAAAGTACAACAATATGTTGGCAGTTTGTGCCGAAGAAAAACTAATATGAGTTCTAATAAAAATACAAAATAGAATATGCCAAATATAAATAAATACTGCAAACCATATCCTTCACTCAGTAAATTACAAAATGTTAATGCTGCAACAAAAATGCGTAATCCAATTTTGATAGAGAATTCTGTTTTCCATATTCTACAAACGTGAAACCTCATAAACCATTGTAACAGCTTATATGTATATAGGATCAAGTAAATAATGTCTTACGTATGAGAAAGTCTAGTTCTTGTTTCGGAAATATCTGGAACAATTAATGCATTGAAATTCAAAAGTAAGTTATTTAATATAAGTTTAAACATATGTAGTCCTGATTGAAAAATTAAAGTGTATCCAATTCCATTTAATATTTAAAATCCATTTTGTCAATGTTTAACTACTTTGCGAATTAAAAAAAATATAATAAGTATTCCTAAAATCTACTAATTCTAGTCGTAGTGTAAGCTTTCTATTTTGACCAATTAAAACTGACACCTTTCTTGAAGCTGTGTAAAACGTCCGTTCCGAAACGAAAGAGACATCACACTCAGTGAAAGAACTACGACAGGAACAGGAAATTAACCTTTTACTTGTTTTCCTAAGCGGTTAAAAATATAATAACATTATTAGCTTTTTCTCTCGAGCCACCCACTAATGCCCTAATATCTCAATTATTTCCATTCCCAAAATTAGGCGGCACCAAATTACCATATAATTTCAGATAAACGCCAGACACATTTCGTATCAATTTTGACGCGGAAATACGAAATTTTCTGAACGAACGCTACCGTTTTTAATTCCTGGTTTTGTGCTTGTTCGTCTGGACCGCTTCCTTTTGAAACGTAATTTGTATGAACAGCAAATCGGAACGTTTAAAACTATATTAGAGGAGCACACCCTCTGAACATTTGAAAAATTACTCTCCAAAGGGAACTGCCCGCTTGGTGATATAATAATTTATTATTACCCTCGGTACTTAACTTTACAGAAGGGTCGGATTAACAAACGTTTAAAATACGCCTGCGTTTATTGGCATTGTAAAAACCATTAAGTTATTGGCTGTGTTTTGACAGAGCAAGAAATTTTACTGGATTCTCGTTATATTTGGGTTCCGGCATCGGTCTTTGTCGGCATCTCAAAGGTATTAGCGCCAAAGAATGCCTAATTGTCACATCGTAAACAGATTCCGACACAAATTGGAGAATTTGAAACACATTTTTTCAATGTGGCCACCTATTGCTTGTGCACTCGTGCACAACATTTTTGACTATTTTCTGAAATTCCTGAAATTGTACAAGTCATAACGTTCAATCATCGAGAATCCGCTTGATGGTATAAAACACAGACTTCCAATATTTTGTAATAACATTTTATATTTTTAAGCTTTATTATTAATATTAATCCAACCACCAATACCAACAAAAAGTTATAATTGGCTTAGCAGTTTTATGTATTTTTTAAAAATAAAAGATCTACAAAGTGGAACATTAGCTAAACCTTGTAACATGAAGTGCATTTATATTTCAACTAATATCACAACGTAAATTCAACGGAGTTTTCACATATTCCTCCTAATTTTATTATGCTTTGCTGTCCAGATTTTTATACCCCGAATTTCAATTTTAGCCTTGCTCATGCTTTGGGGCCTGCAACGGATCGCCCCTCTTATTTTACTAATCGATTTAAATAGTTTACCAGAACTAATGCGCAGTTATTAGTAATTGAATTGGCAGGTGTATACGTGAAACAAAACCCCTTAATAACGATTATTAACGCTGCGAATGGGACAGGAAATTTGCTTTTGTAAAATTTCATTCTTGAAAACGACACTGTAGTCTAAACCATGTCCGAAGTTAATGAATATTACCACAGAAATAATTTTCGAAACAATTTCCGGATTTGTGTATATGTTCCTCCAAATACAAGTATTTGTTAAAGCGAAACACATTCTACATTAAAGTTTGTTTTACTATGCCACCTGAAAAAGTGAAGATTTGGATGTAATTTTAATGTATTAGTAAATCAACCGTTGCCGAATAGCCTCAAACATAAAATTTTTGGTTACGAACAATTCATCTCTTTTTTATACGCCATTAGTTTTCAACCGTTAATCGTTTATTTGGTTATTTGGTTTCCGAACTTAAATTTAAATTGTGACAGTTATACCACCCTTAAACAAGGAGTGAACACAGCACTGGCTAGCTCAAACCCTCGGCAGAATATGGCGTGAATAAGGACCAGGCAGCGGTTCTTAAGGTTACAAAATACATATTGCTATGAACATAATTCTAAACCTGCATAATTATTACTGTAATTAATAAAATTTCATGAATGTCAAATAATATCTAAAAATGTTCCATAATGTGCTGATTTGTGATTTCATCCTGTAACAATATTGCTATGCATGTGACAATAATTTTGTTAAAAACTGTATTGAAATCATATTAGCTTTGCAGTGAACAAATGTAATCAGAGTAGGTTTCGGATTGTCGTGATTACAATAAAATCTGTAAACAAAACAATTGCGGAGAGGAAACCAAGCTTGGTGGCTGTTCTGTTTGGCTTCTCAAATTTAAACTTAAATTATCAATAAATAATTACCCCAGTTTTCATTAAAAGCCGTATAATTTATTGGGAATTGTAAGGAAGGAAGGCGAAAAGCGGCCCTTACCTGTTGGCAAAAGTTATGGTGTTTTGCCAGCTGGTAAATATATAGTAACTAGTAACGAGATTTATTCATGACTGGTTCTATAGTGCATGCCATAAACAATGCATAAAGGCACATACCAACAATATTAAAAAAAACAATCTAACATATATCACAAGTATATCACAGCAAGTTGACCTATAAAAAAGAATAGTGCTACGTATTTCAAAACTAGCCAGAAGTGCGTTGCGTGCTACGTAATCACCTAGTTAGGCGTTCAAATCTTAAATCAAATAAATAAACGCAGAAGCATGTCTGATTCTAAATAGTAACGGTCACCGTGAAGCGGAGGTCGACATCTAAGATTAAAATCAAAAATCCCTAAATATTCAAATCGACTCCGTTAAGCAGAGTGCGATCCAAGATGGGACTTGGGGTGTGCATAGCGCAAGTATAAAGTTCAACCCCGAGAGTTGACTTAGTTAATTGACTTTATTGCAAATAAAATTAAGACGTGGCGGTACCTGCAGTTTATGAGATCTCACAAGGGGTGCTAGGACCTACAAGAAATTCGTTCTGAGAAGCTTCAAGTCATTTACTTGCGCTCATTCTAAACCCTAAACTTGAAACTGAATTTAGAAACGGGCAGCCAGTTAAACATAGTAATAATCCCGTATGCGGTAGCACAGTCACAGCTCACAATTCTTACAGGTGACTAATGCAAAATCAAATTGACGTCAACGCTCTAAGTTGTTACGCGTACATGAAAAAGTGATTACTAAGGCAGCAGAACATATTAAGGCAAGCTAACAGTGGCTGCAGAAACAATCGAGTAAGTATACCAAATAATAAATAATCTAATTACGCAAGTAAAGCGCAAATCGAAATCCACAAAAAGCAATCATAGCAATTCTATAGGTCATATTCAAATACACAACAATACATAATTATAACGCTACAAAAACCTTTCAAGTCTACACGGCACGAGGTGCTGAGCTGGTGAACGTGGCAACCAGGCAATTTATCGGCCATGAAGATGGCCTCGCAACAGGCTGCTGATGACACCCGTTACAGGGGCAGCGATCGCAGGGGGATGGCAGCAAACCCAGCCACAGGAATGGATAGCACGCAGGCTCGCAACTCCCCGCATGTCCCAGGCAGAACATATCACTCCTAAACGAAAATTATCCCAGGTAGAAAAAAGATTCCAAGTGGGAAAAAAAAGGATAAAATACACATTTCTAGGTACACAACCGAGCTAAAGGAAAGATGCCAAAATTAACCTGACAAGTGGTGGCGAACAGTCTTGCACACGGTCCGATCGGAGACGAGGCCCAACAAATTCGCCAAAAAGGGCAGCGAACGCAGTCAGCAACACCCAAAAGCTACTATGGCGTTCAAGAGGGCTACGATGCCTCATATATCCTTCAAAAATAAAGACAGTTATATCTAAATCTAACGAAGCAACAGGTACCCAGGGCACCGACTTCTCACGACCGAATCGGGGATGAAAACGAATTAAAGTTTGCCAAAAGCAATCCACAATCACAAAACTTCCAAAATTTGAAAAGGGAAGAAAAAAGCTATAAGAATGCAGATGTGTGTGCCAACCTGATAAACATAAAACAGTAACTTGTTAAAAAATTGTGAATGATGTTAATAGGGTTGCCTAACTAGTTAGGTAGAAATGTACTGGATATTAGGAATAAATGTGAATAGTGAAATCTAACTAATTATTTCAAATATTGCATGTCAAACTACAAAATGAGCGTAACAGAGTGTCTTGTGGAAACTATGGAAGTTTGGTTGGTGATGGTAATGCTTCCGCCTAGGTAAAATAGTGCTTCAAAGTTGGTCGAACAGTAGTTGAGGTTTCCGAGGCAGTTTTTGGACGAGCAGGTAGGGTAATTGAAACGTGTAGCTAGTGTGAACTAGGCAGCGGTTTGTGAAGGAGCAGTTTGGAGTACTTGGACGGCGCAAAAGACTGAATACTGCAGAGTAGCAACCGAGAAAGTTCCGGCGACAACCAAGCGAGGTGTGTGGGTAATTACAGCCATTTTCATCAATCAGCCTAGGGGCTTATAGCGACGTGAGATTTACTGCGGGGTTCTTTGGTGACCTATTATCCATCGCTGGAGCAGCAGAAGAGGTAAGAAAAGTGATTGTAGAAAACATTATTTTTGAAATTGTGAAGTGGCGTCTATTCCATGTCAACTTCCGGCAAGAGCGTCCTTTAAGTGTTTTGTTTTGTGGCGTTTATTTACTTACGCTTTTGTTGTCGCCTAGGAAACATGTAATGACATAGAACTGAACTGTTTCTTGAAGCAAAGCGAATTTGTTAGGTTGGAAAGCCATATTTTCTACTTGAATTTTCATTAGCTATAATTTCCGCATAGAAACGATCCCAGTAGTTAAATGAGTATTATTTACAGCTTTTAATTTTTTAAAATTAGTATTAAAGGAACCAAATATTGAATTTGATAGCAAATGTATTTGAATTAGTTCCTATAATTTAATAATACTTGCTAGGATGTAGAGGACCGACCTATGAGATACGTCATTTTAGTAATTTTATTCCATTTTGAGATTTATAAATTCATTTATTTATAATATGCAAATAAGTATAACATGTTATATCAAGATATGTTTTTCGGACTTTTTCCACACGGGAGTTTTGATCTACTCCAGTCTTCAGGTGTTCCTGGTTAGTCCTGAGAAGGACTGATGTTATACGTTTTTCTACGTAAATTTGTGCCTCTCCCGGGGTTTGAACCCGGGACCGCTGATGGCTAGTCTGCCACTCTAACCACTAGGCCACATTCAGAGAACAAGATGTTATATCAAATCATTACAATATAGAAAATTGAAACACAATCGAGCGCCAGTCGTTATTCACAACAAAAAAGCCAGCCAGTCCAGCGAACAATTAATTTCACCACCTACCTTGGATATCGCTTGCTTCACCAACCTAAACTAAAAAACAAACGGGTTCGTGAAGGGTTATAAGAACCCATAACAAAAATATACCAGTAGCTGTAAAAGTAAATGTAGCATCAATGAGAGGTGTTACAAATACTAAGCATCATTAAAGGTGCAGGAGACAAAAACCTGGCGCGCTACAGCAGCAAAATAGTAATAAATTATAATTGATGTCAAACCCCAAAATTATTGTGATAACAATTAATATTTGGTAAAACAATATATTGTAATCTAGGATGTCATGCAAACATCCTAGCGGCTGCGCTGACAAAAAACGGCCCGATCGGAGACTACAGTAAAAATTTTTAATTTGAAATGAAATGCCTGGCGATCGAAGTCAAACAACAAGAAACTAGGCTGCAACTTGTACGCGCTCGGTGCATGATATCAGTAATAATATAGCTAATAAGTTACTTTTTCCCGCGCGTGATTGGGAAACCAAAGACTTTTGTTTTAGACCATCGCATAACTTATCACAGGCGAAACTGCCTGTTCAGTCAACACAAGTCTATTAAATTTAGCAAAAACAGCGTGTACTTACTGCGTGGTTAGCTGTGACACTCCGACACAAATCTCCACCAGACGGAACGCGGTCTAGAGAGATATTTGAGGGTCATAGAATGCCGGCAAAGAACCTCAAAGCAAAAAATTCAGCGGTCGAAAAGGTTTTATGGGATCATTTGGCAACGTCGCCCAGGAGGGTGCACGATGAAAATTCAACGATAAGGATACAACATTAAGATGCAGCGTAAGGGTGGAGTGTAAAGGCCTAATTCCCAAAATAATTAGTACGAAACCGTAATAAATTAACATGTGCTTACCCAACGATCAAAAACGGGGCGATGTTAAAGTGTGCAGCTCAACGTTTATGCACGCACAAGAGGTTGTTTAGTAAAAACAATCTGCCATCGCCAATTACAAGGCCTACTTACAAGTCGCGATTCACATAGAAACAGATCCCAGGAGGGCAACGATTGCAATTTCTCGAATACGGCCTCTTGTTTTTATTCCTGGCGGAGAAGAACGCCCTGCGTTATTTTGAGTTGCGCGCATTTGAAATTCGAAGTACCCTGCCTGCAGCGCTCGAAAGATTGGAAAAAGATGCTAGCGCGAATGTCAACATTTTAAGGGCGCAATCCATTATAAGAAACCCAAAAAATACAACGGGCGTTAAAGAGTTTATATGAATTTTTTAGTATCGTTTTCCGTAGAATACAAATTGTAGGTGTAGCTACTATAGATTTATCACGGTCAAAAACATCCTAGGCTTAACCTACAGCGTAATTATAACAATAATTGGGCGAAAATATAATTAAACGACTTCTTCTAAGTGCATTTCTCTCACGAAGATTACTGAATATCGTTGCTATGTTTATTTTTGAGGCTGCAAGTTTAAATTAATCTAGAACGAAAACTGCCGAACAAAAAGCCACCGGAGCAACCCCCTCCTTCCAATAGGTTCTTTTGTCCGTGGGAGATTTTAGTGCGGGTTTGTTGCCGGAGCGTTTTATGTTCGGTATTTTTTGTCCGGGAGTTTTTCGTCCGGTTACAGGTTTAAATAGGCTCCTTGGGCTTCATCGGCACCATACTCATGGTTCTTAAACTATGACATCTTCCTTCTACTTCTACGACGTCCTCTTTTAATTATCCTTGAATGACAAGTTAGAGAAGTCCATCCTAGTGTTTCCGGTGTATCTTACACTGTCGGTTTAAGACATTTCCAGAGTCGTTCTATACATCTACATTTCTAAAACCTCTAGCTTCTTCAGCAATTATCAAGCAGCCCGTTCTGTCCACTGTTGGACATAGGCCTCCCTCATGTGTCTCCACTCCTTTCTGTCCTGACCAGCTTGGATTCAGTTGTTTGTAATCCTTTTCAGGTCGTCGGTCCAACGCGTCGGCGGTCTGCCTCTACTTCGTTTGTCAGCGCGTGGTCTCCATTCCAGTAGCTTTTTCGTCCACCTTTCGTCGTTTATTCGTACTTCTTGGACAATTTCTTTATCAGCATCCATTCTTCTATGAGGCCGTATTGGAGAATGGAAAGCATACCACATTTCAAACTCTTAGTTTAAGGTTGAGGGTTCGGTTGCTGAGTACTGGTATGAATTTGCAAAATGTATTACGACCGCTGCCTATTGTTACTATTACCTCTTAAGTGATGTCGCATTTGTCAATTACCCAACAGGCAAGAATGAGTATTAATGCACCTTTTCAATGGTTTCTTTGGGGGGCAGTTTGTTTGTTTGTTAATGGACAAGGTCTAGGCATGCAGAGTACCAGGTACCTTAGACACCGACTGCTATGGTCATATGGTCAAAGCCCTACTTAGAATTTTGCAGTGACTAAGGAGTTCCAACCCTAGCAAGGGATCTTTTACATGCTACATATCGTAGTAGCATGGGACCCACGGCTTTACATCACTTCCGAATGGTGGCATTCTGTAGAGGCTTTCATCTGCATTTTTTTTTATTTTTGAAAACTTCACCGGGACCGGGAATCGAACTCGCGACCCTACGCTCAGTAGCCAGGATGCTTACCACTGAGCTACCGACCCCGGCAGGGGGGCAGTTTATGTAGGCTTTTAAAAGAGTAAGGCAGCATTATCATGCCTTCCTGGATTTTATACAGAGCTTCTGGAAGTATTTCCTCTTTGATTATAGGTTGTAGAGTAACGGTGAGACCACACTTTAATTTCTTTTACCGTTTCACCTTCCGCTCTCACATTACCTGCTTGATGTCACTATAGGTTTGCAATGATATTGGTGTCTTTGTCACCAACTCCTACTTTCTTCAACAAATCTATTTGTTTTTGTTGTATCAATTAGTCCAACGCTCGTCATAATAATATGCTATGTAGAACAGTTTTCAATGTCTATACGTCTTTGTACGATAATTTTCATACGTAATAAGGCGTTTGTGGTACCTGGATCATTCGTGAACCCAAATTGTGTCAGTACATTGCTCATTATACGTATTGTTCTGTAGTTTTTGCATGCGGGAGATATTAATTAAATTGAGTTTTCCACAGATCTTCACGTTTTAGAGTCCCTTGAACAGAAAAAACATGTTTTTGTTCATTGGTCTGTCTGTGTGTCAGTCTGTTTGTGAACAGAATATCTAAACTAAAAGAGGTATGGCGGTGAAACTTCATATAAAAGTTTTGTGTACTATTTTAATGAGACAACAAGCTTTTAAAAAAAAATCGCATAACCGGAAGTATGGGTTTACTCCTATGATTTTTCAGTTTTTTACGATTTTTTCAAAAACAGCTCCAACGATTTTTTTAAAACTTTACATTTTTATTACATTTTTAATGTGTATTGATGTGTGACAGGTGATTTTCCAGTTTAATACTTCCAAAATGGGTTTCTTTTGTTTTTTTTTCTATTTTTTTATTAACTCCTATTTTAAATGCAACACCCGGTATATTATTACATTTTTGAATTCAGCTTAAAATTTTAGAGAAAATTTGTCTCTTTAACTAACGCTCTATTTTGTACCGTTTTTGCAGAAATTGTAATTTTTGAAAATTTTGACAAATTAAAAATTAAAAATCTGGTGTGATACACTTACACAACTTCCTTTTACAGTGATCTTATAATTAGTCAAAAAAAATTTTAATTTTTAAGCATTTGTCAAAAATTTTCAAAAATTACGAATTCTACAAAAACGGTACAAAATAGAGCGTTAGTTGAAGAGACAAATTTTCTCTAAAATCTTAAGCAGAATTCAAAAATGTAATAATATACCGGGTGTTCTATTTAAAATAGGAGTTAATAAAAAAAATAGAAAAAAAAACAAAAGAAACCCACTTTAGAAGTATTCAACTGGAAAATCACCTATCTCACGTCAATGCACATTAAAAATGTAATAAAAATGTGAAGTTTGAAAAAAATCGTTAGAGCCGTTTTTGAAAAAATCGAAAAAAACTGAAAAATTACAAGAGTAAACACCTACTTCCGGTTATGCGATTTTCTTCAAAAGCTTGCTGTCTTATCTACATAGTACACAAAACTTATATATGAAGTTTCAACGCCATACCTCTTTTCGTTTTTGAGATATTCTGTTCACAGACAGACACACAGACAGACACACAGACAGACAGACACACAGACCAATGAAAAGAAATATGTTTTTTGGGATCAGGGGACTAAAACGATCTGTTGAAAACTCTATTTCGAATTTTTGGGGTGAATCCAATACTTCCTTTATCGTAAAAGGAAGTAAAAATCAAATGTTTGGCTAATTATAAGATCACTGTGAAAGGAAGTGGTGTGAGTGTATTACACCAAATTTTTTACATTCGGTTGACTTGCAGACCTCATAGAAAAAATATATTCTTATCTCCCTTAATGCATAAATATTTATATTGTAATGGTCTTATGCCTGAGGCTCTACTCTGATTGCAGTACAGTTTAGAAAACAAGTCAATAAGCACAAACTTGGGGTGTTTTATGTAGCTGCAATACTAAGCTTAAATTTCATTCAGTAAATCCATTGGAAAAGAAATGCCAATATTAATAAATGAATTGAGTAAGAAACGCAAAGGGCAAAGTTTATTTTTCACAGGGTTGAAGTCGAAGTTCAAATTAATTAAAGATTAGGTTTGTGCAGAATGAATAGCCAAACCAAAATATATGAATAATCACAAAAAGGTTTGCTATGTGCAGGTCAATGAAGCGTAGATTTCAATGTAGCTAAGCAGGTAAAATTGTGAGCAACCTAAAAAGGTATAAGAAGTCAGAAAAATAATAATGTTGCAACGAGCAATTAAGAAGGCGGGCATAAAGACAGAAAATAGCAATTGTGAGAAGTAGACAAGACATGATAAAGCAAGGGAAAAGCAAACAGCAAGACAGGAAAAAACGAGTGAGAAGCAGGCAGATGGACATCGAAAGCATTTATGAAGGAAGTGAACTCTTTAAAAGAATCAATGCAATTACGCCAGTGAACAGAGCAAAGCAAATAATAAGACGTGTAGTGGCGCAAAGAGACATTTTGATCATTAAAAATGCAGACAATGTTTTAGATATAAGAAAAGTTTAAATTTAATAATTTGTAAGTAAATTTATTTCAAAATGTAATTGATTTGAACTTGCCTGATTTCCGTTTGTATAGTATTAGATTAGCATTTATTTATAGCAGATAACAATTGAATAAATTATAAGATTAACATGTAGATTTGTGCTCCATATTTAATTGAAGTTTTTACATAATAAATAATCATTTTTATCTACAAGAATTATATCATTGTGTTAATCAAGTGGTCTAGTTCATACGTGAATGTTTGTGGCAATTTCAGCAACAAAAAAATTATTATTTCGCCACGAGCATTTCCGAGGGCTGTGGTAGCGAGCCACTTCAAGATTACGAACCAGAATTGCAGCCGAAAATAGGGTCCAAGGGCAGCGTTTTCCACTGCGACGCATCAGGCAGGAGTGCAAGACACCGACCAGGAGTACATACACCGGCGGAAACCGTTGCAGAAGAAGATACTAGCGGGGCCCCTTTTCGATCACCGAACGAAGACACCTCAAAGTTTAAAGTACTGTAGTAAGCTAAATATCAGTGTGAGCATCCAGAAATTTGTGTGCATGCGAGACAATACCGTACTGAACAAGATTCAAGCATCTTCAAGCCTGCAGCAAAAGTGATTTTCAAATTATTAACCAGAGTCCAGTTGTGAGGTTAGGTGGAGATTAAACAATTGCAGAAATTCAATCGGCGTCCATTCTGACGTCATAAGACAAATTAACTCCTGAAACAAATGAGAAAAACACCCGCCAAAGCACTACGATTTCAATAAATACCTCTTCGAATGTTCACAAATTTGATTTTTAATGTCAACAACGCTTGCCGCATACTAAGCGAACGATTTTGGAGTTTTGACAGCATACATTTGCGACTGCGTATTTGGAACAAGTTTGGGTGCACAGTGGCGCACCAGTTTATGTAAAAATTCACACAAATTATTAGGAATTCACCCCTGGGAATAGAGTTGATTGTTTTACCGAGCTAGCGTTACAATAATAAATTGCAGATAAATAAAAAAAATTACAAATCAGCAAGATTATTTTAATCAGTTAAAGTCTTACATTAATGTTTAAAAAACCATATCAATTGAACAGAAAACTCAAAGTAGAGCTTTCAAAGCAATCCATCTCAATATTTGTTAAAACTTTTCGTCTTTTTCTGTTTGCATGTAAAAGAGTTCAAATAGTTATATCTTTCTCAAAATCAAGGACCTCATCTTTTTTTTCCAATACGTTTGTAGCTTGTAGCTCGACATCTACGTAAATAAATATAATACGAAGTAAATTAGCAAAATTAATTTCATATTTCAAACGTTTGCAAGTACATATTGGTAGTAATAGCCATAATACCGCTAAGGTGACTGTCGATGAATTGAAAGAGAATTCAACTTTGCAAACTCTTTAATATATTGGTGTCCATTGTCTGTTCTATCGGAATTTGGTAAGCTTTTAAATGCTTTCTTGGACTTCCCAAATAATGAGGATTCATGAATGTCAACATATTTCGACGAGTTTATCCTTTTGATTTTGGCAGTTTTTCAGGTATTAGAAATTCCGTGAGTTGCTGTAAAGCCTGCTAGAAGTTAAACACGGAAAACATATAAATTTACACGTTGAAAATTTGATGGTTTTATTAGTGAACAATCATTGACGATCCATTTCTGTATACGGCTGAAGAATATTTACGTTTAGTCGCTTAAATGCTTTTGTACTTAATTTATTACCATTTTGAAAATCAGATATGAATTTAATACATTATACAGTATGCCCAGGATGAGGGCCAGTATGGCGATCTCGCTAATAGTAAAATATAAAAACTCTGTTAAACGGAAAAAGGTTGCGTAGTTAAAGGCCTACTAAAATGACGTCTAGAAATCGTAGATATGATTGTTCGTTTTTGAGTTATCATTAAAAAACGAATTTTTGGGTTTTCAATTCTATATAGCTATTTATGTTACGATTTTTCGCAAGGATCGTACGACTGAAAAGTCAATAGCTTATGTATTAAGCAAAATTATTATAAAAAGGATAATCAAGACTAAAGCTTACTCCTTAACGGTCTTACAGTATTACATTGGCCTCTTAACAGATAAAGGTATCTGAAACAAATTGTAATTCTATCACTCATATGATCAGAATCAGTTAATCGATTCGCAGCATTGATGTTGTAGTTCATCACAAGGAAACTGTCCATTTAAACTGTATTGTATTTTGAAAGGCAATACCAAGGTTGAAAGACAGTCAGCACTAAATTTTTTGAAAATGCGATATAACAATTGTTGTACAGCACATCGTCACTTTTAAGAGCCCGCAAAAAGCAAAAGTAAGATCGAGTTTCGTAATACAACTATTTAACTGCCGTTCAAGTGCAGTACCGCATTCAGCGATTTTGTAAGCAGAGCAGGAGCGAAAAAATTATACCCGCATCGAGCAAAGTAGCAGTGCAGGCCAGCGTCCATCACTTGAGAATCTAATAGAACGCTCCAAAGTGTACGTGAGTACGAATAATTATTACATTCTGTACAGAATAGAATAAAAACACAAAAAGTCGAAGTCAAAACGACTATAGTTGCGTAATAAAGGCCTGGTAGGTTTTAGTTTAATAATTAAGAAATAAAAACTGTTTATTTAAAATCATTTATTTGTTTGTTTATTTGTAAGTCACAAGTATCCATGTTGACAGGGATATTTTGTAGGAGTAGTTAAACAAGTAACTTGATTATAACTCGGACAAGACGATTTGATTTCGTTAAGCCTTAATTGATTGAAGTTTAATCATAGCAATTCATTAGTTCAATTATAATTTAACATTTAACATCTAACATTCAACATCTGGCGTTAATATTAAAGTTAGTGCGAAACTGACAAAACTGCTTTCGTCTTCGAGCGACGATCATCAACTTATTTTGTTTTAAACACGGTCCTGATTTTCTAATGCGAAATTTTATTCTGAATGAATAAATATATCACGCATTATGGTTTACTTACGTTTCGAGTTTTTTTTTTATAATAACAAGACATTTTTGGATACCAACCTGTGTCCTAGAGCATTTCGTATATAACAGATTTTGTAATTTAAATGAAAAACAATAAGAAAAACAATAAAAAAAATAACTACTATTGAAAATCGTACGACACTCATTAATGACCAATAGAAAAATTAGTTCACGATCCGTAACCAAGACAATAAAAAAATTTCTTGGAATTTTTTTGTAGGTAGACCAACCTAACTGTGAGGGTTTGTGGCGTTACGATTTTCTTACCGAATCTGCATTCGAGCATTAATTCATATCCGGAAATTATTTTCGTGCATTCCAACAACGTTCTAATTTGCTCTCGCGTCCCGCTCGTGCAAATTAATACGACGTTGTTGGACCGCACTCAAAAAATTTCCGGAAAGAATTAATGCTCTTATAAGATTATATGTGAAAATTATTGGTATTTCAAGACCATACTTGCATACGTGATTATTAAGGATTAAGAACATTCAGAACATTTCTTAATCAGCACCACAAGAATTTTACGAATTTGTTTGGTAATATTAGTGGTAAATACCTGCTCTAGAATAGCATATCTTGCAATTTTGGAAACTATCATTACTTTCTGATATCAGAAGAAAAGCAGTTATTTGAAAAAATAAATTGTGTAATAGTGGTGTTGTTAGTTTGACTAAATATTTACCTTGGGAATGTTTTGTTTCAAAGTTTTTGTTAGTAGTTTTGCGTTTCTTACAAAATATAGTAAGTGAATTTTCAAATCGTTATTAAATTCATGTTTCATAATTCAGACATTATGAAGTGCATTTTAATACTTTTAATGACATTTAAAAATGACCAAGTTACTGTATGAACCTATTATTATAAAATTATGAGAAATACATGTCCGTATCATAGTTGCTCGAAGACGTAACGCCAGATAAGGAAATTGATAACGTAATATTTAAGTCCTTAAGAGTTGCTATGGAGAAGTGTTGTCATTTTCGTTCTGACTTTAATATTAACGCCAGAAAAAATAGAACTACAAATCTAAAAATTCGATTTTTTAAGATAACTTAAAAACAAAAAATCATATCAAAGATCTTTGGTATAATTTTGTTCAATTATGCAAATTTTTCCCATTTAATCAAATTTGTATCTTTTACTATTAACGAGATTCTCATACTGGCCCTTACTATCTTTGACACATTGTATATTCTTCGAATTCACTTTCAACGGTACCGAAAAATCTGGATGTGCTTCTCCAAAAATGTTGCAGGTGAAATAAGTAAAAAGAAAGTATTTAACATTTCTATTATAGTTTTTCAGAGTAAGGTGTAGTCATTGCTAACTATGCAAGCAAGTTTTCCTAAAAAGTTTATTTTCAAAAGAATGTTGAAGTAAGTATGTAGTGCCGTACATAGGTATTATATTGTTTGTGGGGGAAATGAAAATGAGTTATAGGGAGAAACACGTCAAACATTACCATATTTATTCAAAATTTTGATTTCTGGTTTATTGCTTAAAAACGTATCACTTATATGGCTCGATTTTTAGGTAAGGGCGTGTACCATACTAATCCGTAATGTATGTCTAAATTTCTCAATAAAAGCTTGAATATTGTATTTCCATAAATTTAATTAAACCCCATTCCGAGTGACAATAGTTGTCAAAACCAGGTCTGTAGATAAAAATGGCCTTTTCACATAAGGCAAAACTGTTTAAATTGAATCATATTCTCAGAATGAATCTTAAATAATTATTGTCAAAACGCATAGATCGGTTAATTGTAAGTATGTGAACTAATCTAAGATATTGATTTTTTTGCATAGTGATTCTGAAAGTCATATTTTTTAAACAAAAAATAGTGAAGAAAGTATCACATTTTTAACTAGTTTATTGAAATTCTGAATTGTCAATTTGACAGTTATAAATTCCGAAGTCCTTTTCGACTAAATTTCGAGTTACAAGAGATCACTATGCAAAAAAACTACTTGTACAACACGTTTTGAAGGTCCCTTTAACTCGGACTTTGCCTGCTTTAATCAAACTGCAAATTCATGAAAAAAAGGGTGACTTTCAAAACTAGTTGTACAAATAACTATTATTATCCATAACCGATGTTCAAACACGAGTGCTCGAATAAATGTCAGACCTAATGTATTCTAGCTCCATATAAATCTAAAGTACCTACATTAATATTCAGCTAACTTGATCTGGAAACCCTTTGATTACTTGAAATTCATGAAAAAAGGGTGTCTTTCAAAACTAGTATAAACAACTATTGCTCTCCATAACCGATGTTCAAACACTGAGTGCTCGAATAAATGTCAGACCTAATGTATTCTAGCTCCATATAAATCTATAGTACCTACATTAATATTCAGCTAACTTGATCTGGAAACTCTTTAATTATTTGAAATGTATGAAAAAAGGGTGACTTTCAAAACTAGTTGTACAAATAACTATTGCTCTCCATAACCGATGTTCAAACACTGAGTGCTCGAATAAATGTCAGACCTAATGCATTCTAGCTCCATATAAATCTATAGTACCTACATTAATATTCAGCTAACTTGATCTGGAAACTCTTTGATTACTTGAAATTCATGAAAAAAGGGTGACTTTCAAAACTAGTTGTACAAATAACTATTGTTCTCCATAACCGATGTTCAAACACTGAGTGCTCGAATAAATGTCAGACCTAATGTATTCTAGCTCCATATAAATCTAAAGTACCTACATTAATATTCAGCTAACTTGATCTGGAAACTCTTTGATTACTTGAAATTCATGAAAAAAGGGTGACTTTCAAAACTAGTACAAACAACTATTGCTCTCCATAACCGATGTTCAAACATTGAGTGGTCGAATAAATGTCAGACCTAATGTATTCTAGCTCTATATAAATCTATAGTACCTACATTAATATTCAGCTAACCTGATCTGGAAACTCTTTGATTACTTGAAATTAAGGAAAAAAGGGTGGCTTTCAAAACTAGTTGTACAAATAACTATTGTTCTCCATAACCGATGTTCAAACACTGAGTGCTCGAATAAATGTCAGACCTAATGTATTCTAGCTCCATATAAATCTAAAGTACCTACATTAATATTCAGCTAACTTGATCTGGAAACTCTTTGATTACTTGAAATTCATGAAAAAAGGGTGACTTTCAAAACTAGTACAAACAACTATTGCTCTCCATAACCGATGTTCAAACATTGAGTGGTCGAATAAATGTCAGACCTAATGTATTCTAGCTCTATATAAATCTATAGTACCTACATTAATATTCAGCTAACCTGATCTGGAAACTCTTTGATTACTTGAAATTAAGGAAAAAAGGGTGGCTTTCAAAACTAGTTGTACAAATAACTATTGTTCTCCATAACCGATGTTCAAACACTGAGTACTCGAATAAATGTCAGACCTAATGTATTCTAGCTCTATATAAATCTATAGTACCTACATTAATATTCAGCTAACCTAATCTGGAAACTCTGTGATTACTTGAAATTAAGGAAAAAAGGGTGACTTTCAAAACTAGTTGTACAAATAACTATTGTTCTCCATAACCGATGTTCTAACACTGAGTACTCGAATAAATGTCAGACCTAATGTATTCTAGCTCTATATAAATCTATAGTACCTACATTAATATTCAGCTAACTTGATCTGGAAACTCTTTGATTATTTGAAATTAAGGAAAAAAGGGTGACTTTCAAAACTAGTTGTACAAATAACTATTGTTCTCCATAACCGATGTTCAAACACTGAGTACTCGAATAAATGTCAGACCTAATGTATTCTAGCTCTATATAAATCTATAGTACCTACATTAATATTCAGCTAACTTGATCTGGAAA
>CALNHX010009229.1:0-51983 GCA_940337035.1 Agriotes lineatus | reverse complement strand
TTCTGAAATTTCTTTTATAATATCCTCCTTGAATGCCGAAGTAATACGAGGTTGGGAATTAGATTCGTTACGACTTTTCATTTCCTCAATTTCCGTTTTTAATTCCAGAATTAATTGTTTAAGTTCGCTCACTTGTGTACGCTGTGATAGGCACTTGTCGCATTGGTAAGAAATTCGACGGTCCTTGTTGATAATGCACTGGACTTTGCCACACGATAAACCAGAGCATGCCGAGTGTAATAGTATATTGTATGTTAAGAGCTGAAAGTGCATTCTTGCCGCTTGCGCATGAATATTGCTGGTTGAGACGAAGTCGAAACCAGCAATCATGCAAAAGCGGCAAGCGCACTTTTAGCTCGAAACATACATACTATTTTTTCGACGACTGAGCATATTATTAAAGGAAAATATCAAATTTCATTTTATCGCAAAAATTAATTGACAATCAAGTTAACATTACTCGCGCAGTCTATATGACATGTGACGCGATTATTTCCACAAATGATGTGCGTTGTCAAGGAAACATTCGGACGTGGCTACCGATTTTGTTCACGCGGAAACCCAAAACGCTCGGCGAGCGGCAAAAAGATGAAAACGCACGCTCAGCGGCAAATGTCAACTTTCTGTTGTCAAATGACAGTGAAAAAAATCTACTTTCGTTGTCAGTCGTCGAAAAAGGTAATTTACAACAATCACAATAAATTACTTTATCTCTGTCTTTGGCATTTAGATTTTCATCACACACTATGCACTTACTTATCAGCGACATCACAGTAACAAAGTGATAATAACTAATTACTATTCTTTTATAATCAAATTCATGTCCATTAAAAAGTTTTAATAAAAACATTTATAAGGGTTGCTAAGTTCAATCCCTTGGAGTCATACGTAAAAATTAAAAAGCATTTCATAAATAAGTACGCTATTGGCAGAACATATCTGCTAATTTTCACTTTAATACTATTTTCCAGTTTTCAGTAAATCTTAATTTTAGTTCCCCTCTTAAGAAGAGTATAACTCAGCTAGGAGAGTTTTAAACGAAGTTTATATTCAATTTTTCTATAATTCAACGTCCTCTATAACCCCCAGAAGTTTGTCGAACGAATAACAAGACACCCTGTATCTTCTTCTTTTTCTTTAGCAGCCTTTTTCCGTCCACTCCTGGACATAAGTGTCCCCTTGTCTTTTCCATTCTGATCTATCCCTTGCCACTTGCTGCCACCCTCTTCCCAATTTCTCTTTCACATCGTCTATCCATCTTCTCTGTGGACGTCCAACATCTCTTTTGTGTCTTCCAGGATGCCAGTTTAATATATGTTTAGTCCATTTTATATCGTCTTGCCTGGCAACATGACCCACCCAACTCCATTTCAAAGTGGCTATTCTTTTCATGACATCCTCCACTTTTGTCTTACTTCGTATCTCTTCATTTCTGATGTGGTCTCTGAGATTTACGCCTAACATGATTCTTTCATCGCTCTTTGGGTTGTTCTAAGTCTATTTGCTGATTTAACTGTCAGTGCCATTGTCTCCATTCAGTAGGTTAAGACAGGAAGTATACAGGTGTTGAAGACCGATTTCAGGTTTATTGGGATGTCACTGTTTTTGAAGACTGAACTTAATCTTCCGGAGGCAGCCCAAGTCATCCGGATTCTTCTGTTGACCTCTGCTTTTTGGTTCACCTTTCCGAGCTTTATTAAATGACCAAGGTATACGTATTCTTTCACGTTTTCTATAGTGACATCGCCAATGTTCACTGGTGTTACTTCAGGTGTCATTACTTTGGTCTTATTTAAATTCATTGTTAGACCCACTTTCTCCGACATTATTTTAAGTTCTAAGAGCACGTCGCCCAGTTCGTTTAGATTCTTACTTATTAATACAATGTGGTCTGCAAATCGGAGGTGTAAGAGATATCGACCATCGACGTTTGAACCTTTGTTCTTCCAATTTAGTTGTTTAAACACATCTTCTAGCGCTAGTGTGAATAACTTCGGAGAAACGGCATCTCCCTGTCTTGTAGCGTTTTCATAAATATATTTGAGTAAATGTCTGTACCTCGAGTCTATCCTTGCGTTATCCATTGCACTAAATATTGCCCATAGCTCTATGGAGTCAAAAGCTTTGGCGTAGTCCACGAAAGCTAGGTGGAGTGGGACATTGTATTCAGTACATTTTTCAGTAAGAATTCTCAGGTTTTGAATTTGCTTTGTAGTGCTATATCCTTTGCGGAATCCAGCCTGTTCTGGTGATTGGTATGAATCTGATTTGTTGGTTAGTCTGTTTGTTATAATTTTGGTCAGCAATTTGTAAGGATGCGCAAGAAGACTTATGGGTCTATAGTTTTCTATGTTGAATAAGTCGCCCTTTTTATACAGAAGTATAACCTGGGCATTCTGCCATGTATCAGGAATAGATCCGCCCTGAATACATTTGTTGAGAAGAATTCGTACAGCTTCTAGTGTCTCTATGCCTCCTAATAGGAGAAATTCTTTTGGGATTTGGTCTTCTTCTGTGGCCTTGTCGTTTTTCATTTGGATGAGAGCATGTTCTAGTTCATCGATAGTTATTTTGGGTATTTCTTCTGAACCCACATTTAAGATGTTTGTTTGGTGTTCTTCTGTTGGATTCGGGTTAGTCGAGGTGTACAGGTCGGTATAGAAGTTCTCAACTACATTTATTATTTGGTTCTTTTCTTGCACAATTTCACCATCTTTGTTTTTAAGTTGATGTATTTTTGTTCGTCCGATTGAATTGATGGATTTTAATACCTTCATGTTTTTGTTATTTTCGATAGTGGATTTTATTTTTTCTGTATTAAAAGTTCGTATGTCCTTTCTGATTTTCTTTTTGATGGCTTTATTTAATCCCACGTATTCTGTTGAGGTATTACTCATATTTCTTCTCATATCCATAAGTGCTCGTGTGTCTTGTTTTATTTCGGTTCTTGTTGGTTTGGAAGTGGTACATATCTTTTTAGTGGCCGTCTTAATGTCGTTGGTTATTTTCTGTTCTATGTCGTCTATGTTCATTTTATTAAATCTTTCTGTTGGAGTGATTTTTTTTATTTAGTTCGTTTTGATATCGTTTTTTGTTCTGTTTCAGTTGTTGCAAAGTAGGGCATTTTTGATGTTGTATTAGTTTTTTTCGTTCTAGTTTCTTATTGATGATCACCTTTGCTCTCACAAGTCTAGGATCACTTCCAAGATCAAATCTATTCAATACTGTTACATTTGTAACAATATATTTCTTGTTCGAAATGATATAATCTACTTCATTCCTTGTTTTTTGGTCTGGGCTTTTCCACGTCCATCTACGACTTAGAGGTTTTTTGAAGAAGGTATCCATACAGTAAAGATTTTTTCTTTGCATCCCTGTATAGTGATCGATAAATTACTTAAGTGACCTATGATTTTTGTAAAACAAAAAATGTCACGTCGCAGTTTCATTCCGACAATATTAAACGTAAAAAAAATTCAAAGTGTTTTCAGTAGTATTGTCCAACTTCTGTCGTGAATACAATAATTTGAAGTTATAATGATAACAGTGAGGACATACGTTCAAATCCCAAGGCATGCTTTGAGGAACACTTTTTCGACTATAATAACAGTTTTTAAAAATTTTATTTTTATTATTTTTAAATTGAGAATTTTTGTAAAAATCTAGTATTGTCGTTTCTTCAACAACTATACTTCTTACAAAAAACTTTTGATAAAAGTTACACACAATTAGGTAATATTGTATAATACAGTTTTTTAAAAACATTTTCATGATTAATTTTTGGACTAGGAAGAATTTTTTTGTGAAAATCTAATTTTACGATTTTTCCAAAAACTGTGCGTCTTATAAAAAATCTTTGAAACACAAGTTGTAAATAACTATACAATATATAAGCTTGTTCTATTATATTTAATTTATATAAAAAAACATCTGAGTAAAGTACCACTTCCGGTTATCCGATTTTAACCAAAAGTTACTAGGATCTTCAAATTTATATAAAAAAAAATATAAATTTTGAGACTGATCTATAAAACCGTCTGGGTTGTAAAGAAGACATAGACTTACAGACTGACAGACTCACAGTAGAAAACCACTTTCGTTAAGCCATTCTATTTTTTTAAATCCTATAGCTGCGTAACCATTTCGAACAGTTTCAGTACAAAGTTTACGATCTCTCCTGTAGTTAGGTTCAGTTTTAGCCATATTTCACGGCATAACATTTTCGCTAGTTTGGATCTCAAATCTTAAAGTTGTCACGCGCGCAACTCCGCTCCGCGCTGGACTCTATGCCGTCGCAGTTGCAGCTGGTTGTTGGAGCGTTTTCAGCAGTCAATTTAAAACGAGGCCCTGCGGGTGCGACAGAGAAGCATTCGTTCCCTCTCATTCTTTGAAATTCTCGCGGCTTGCTTGGTGGTTGTCATGCCAAGCTTGCTGCATTCTGATTGGCCACATCTGCTGGCGTGACGGCGCATTTCGCGCGAGGTTCCGCTTGGCGTCTGGTTTTTTATTCATTCAGTCTCGGCCGTCGAGTTAGAAAAGTCGTTATAAAGTGCTTGTGTTTCCGCCTCTCGCCCGTTCGTTTGGGTGCGAGGCGGTTTGGTTTTGGGACTGCTATTCGGGCTGTGAGAGCGTGAGGTAGTTTCTGTTTTCTCTGGTGGAGTGTGGGTTGGTGCTTATGTATCCAGATGGCCGGCAGCTTTGCATCGTTTTCGTAGGGCCGAGAATAGGCTTTTTTCCCAAACTGGGGATCACAATCGCAGAGCTGTCCAAATCTTCGGTCTCACCGTTACTTCGTCTTAAGGCAGACGTGATTGAATTTTCGCCACATTTAATATGCTTAAAACGCACGGTTTCAATATTTCTTTGCTTTGGCCGTTGGTTGCATTCAGTAACTCTCTTTATTATTAACCAAAATTCACTTGCCTCTGAAGCTGTGTCAACAGTTTTAAAAAACACAAGTAATAGGAATAATAAGTAATTGTTTGCTGTGATAATATCGCTAGATACTAGAAGTACTGGGAAGTTTGTTTACAAAAACCCGAAAATAGAAATGCATGAATGCAACTATTGTACTTTTTATCGTGTAAACACGGCCTGTAGTATTCCGGATTATTATAGAGGTATGATACCTGAAAAATTATTTATAGACGACAATATAAAAAAATGCAGGGATTTATTATATTTATTGTCTTGGGAATTCCACACAACCTTCGGAGTCGTTTTAAATCTTTATTTAATATTTCTTCGTTCTTTGCTATTACTGCCATGTAGTCGGTATAGCATATTTATAATATTTTGATGTTTTCCTATTTCTAGTTTATTACTTCATAATATTTTGCCTTCTTTTTTGTGTTTTTCATTGCTTTGGCTAAAACTACTGAGAACGGTGGTGAGCTCAAAATGCGCTTTGGCCTTGCTCTTTTGGTTCTTTCCAACATTCTTAATTTTTCGTGTTATACGTAATTCTTTTTGTACTTTGGTACATGCTCTGCACGCTTCTTACTACCGTGTTGTACTCCTCCTTCTGTTAAAGCTTTCTGTATAACTTTCCTGTTTATCAAATTTTAAACTGTTTCAAGATCAATGAAGCATTCGTGTATGTTTCCTGCTTCTTCGATTGTTTCTTCACTGGTTCCTCTCAATATAAAGAAGGTACCTTGCACTCTGTTTGATTTAAATCCGTATTGGTTATCTTCTAGCGTTCCTTCTGTTTGTGTCCTTCTTCTTTTTTTCCAATATTTTTGCTGACACCTTTGTTACTGTGCTAAGCAGTGTGCTTCCCTTGCAATTTTGGCAATATCTTGTCTTTTTGAAAATTGGTTTAGATTATTCTCGTTTGTCAAACCTCTGGTGGTTGTTCTATTGACATTACTCTGAAAAATGTCTCTGATTAGTTCGATTGCTTCTTCCATTGTTGCTTTTAGCATGTCTGCTCTTACTTCATCATAGTTACTTCATCATATCGAGGAGCTTTGCATCACATTGTCTTTCTAATTGCTTCTTTAACTTCTTGTTTTATAAAGTCACTTTCATGGTACTTTTTTGATCCCTGTCTTCTGTTTCTCATATTTCTCTCTATTTTATTTCTTTTATGTCCTGTCCGTTTAGTAGCCTTTTAAAGTAGATATTATCGCCATTTTTCCATTATTTGCTACTCTTCGGTTATGTACTCTTCTTAATCATCCGTAATATTCCTAAGTGTCGACGTTTTTCATTTCTCATATTCCTCATCATGCCTTAAAATAGTGTTCTTGTACGTTTACCCACGGTCTATCCATGTTTCTTGTGTTTCTTCTTTTGTGATTCTTTTTATATCTCCCTTTTCTATTTTATATTCTTCATAATACGCTTGTTTTGCGGATCTTGAATATATTTGCTGAGAAATGTAAACAAAAAAAATTAAAACCTCGATAAGATCGCAGCTGAAAATTAAATGTGTGGCCAAAGACAGACTTAAGTGACCCCACACTTCAATCGGGAAGTTTAAGAAACGTGATCATGATGATTATCTGGAGCAATAGGCGAATATATACCGGGTGAATGAGACCACCCGTATCAGTATTTTTTTTTTAAAGAACGGTGAGTCGTAGAGAGTTGGGATAAAAGAAATTATTATAAAAGTCATACTAAAGAATCGAATGGTGATATTATTATTTCTCGAAACAGTCAGCATCACGAGTAGTTTTATCAACAATGTCCAGAACTCCAAAATTTTAAATGGCACCATAAGTCGAAAAACGTATTGTTGAAAAGATCGTTAAAAAAGAAGAAAGTTTTGTAGGAAAAATTATTTTACTACTACTACCCCTTTTAAGTAATATTCGATTAAAGTTATTAAATTTGAAATTCGTTGTTATCAAACAAAATTGAAAAGTCGGCTTTTAAAATCTAGTTACCGAATTAAACAATGTTATACACACGTTTTAATGTCAATAACATTTTGAACACTTGTAACATTGTCTAATTCGGTAACTAGATTTTAAAAGCCGACTTTTCAATTTTGTTTGTTAACAACGAATTTCAAATTTAATAACTTTAATCGAATATTACTTAAAAGGGGTAGTAGTAGTAAAATAATTTTTCCTACAAAACTTTCTTCTTTTTTAACGATCTTTTCAACAATACGTTTTTCGACTTATGGTGCCATTTAAAATTTTGGAGTTCTGGACATTGTTGATAAAACTACTCGTGATGCTGACTTTTTCGAGAAATAATAATATCACCATTCGATTCTTTAGTATGACTTTTATAATAAATTTTTTTATCCCAACTCTCTACGACTCACCGTTCTTTAAAAAAAATACTGATACGGGTGGTCTCATTCACCCGGTATAAAGGAACCGACTGAGAACTTAAATAACCTATCAAAATACATGTAAAACATGAAGATGAGATATACGTGATGTCTCTGCGAGGTGTACGCTGATAAGTAAATGGACCTATTTTGCCAGGGTTGCGTCTCTAAATTCTCTTCTCGTTACGTCATTTGAATTGAAATATAGACTTTCTCTATTCGTTGTTGTCTAAGGCAAGTTGTTTCCAATTTTTACCGATACTTATATACTTGATTGTTCCCTATGTTACCAAATGATATAATTATGTCATAGGTGACAACAAGACTCATCGTTATTTGAAAACAATCAATTAATATACATTAATATATATACATGGGCGATTACAACGCTTTAAACGCTACCAGTTACACGAAACTGCTATGTGAAAATGTGAGCACAGATTATATCATGTGTTATGTAAGGTATGTGAATTATATTATTAGAATAACTTATTTATAAGAATCCTACAGAAGTGATTACTGCTATCTGTTGCGAGATGTCATAGCTTAGATAGTATTGTATCAGACTCCCTGGTATTTTTTCTTTCGAACTTCAGTCTTAAACTGGAATTCTTATAATTAAGTTCATTTTTAAGTTCCTATCTTTATAACTTGTTTCATAGTAAAATAAAACTTTTTAAAATCTGTTTCGGGTTTTATTAAACGAAACTGGCGCAGACGTTCGGATGCATGGCAAAAATTGGGCTCTTCAAAAATTAAGGAAACCCATTTTCGTGTATACTCTATTCACACTTTATTTACAGTAGGGTTGGCCACGAAAATTTTCCCATTTCAGCTATTTACTTGTGACTTTGTGTAGTTTGAAATGGCTTAAACTGTCATAGTTCATTTCTATTGCTTTTAGGTTATAATGCATGTCCGAATATTTGCAAATGCGGTGTTGTCATAATGCCATTACACGTAGCTATGAACACAATCTTAGTAAATGTTTGTTTTCATCTTTCTGGTTTAACATTAAAACATCACCAATAAAAATATATTCTGGAAGGCAAATACGGCAAGAAAGGACCTCGGCTATAAATATATATGGACAAGAAAGGGCGAAATATTTATGAAAAAAGATGAGGGAACTCAAATGATGAAAATTGTAACTGAAGCAGAGATTCCTACTAAATAGATACCTATTAATCACAGCGGTAATGAGGATACACGGGAGACATTTTTAGTGTATTATCAGAATGTGCGGGGTTTAAGAACAAAAACTAATGATTTCTTTGTAAATATCAGTGATTGTGACTGTAATATTGTAGCACTAACTGAAACATGGCTGCATAGTGGGATAAATGATAAGGAACTTTTTAGCAGTAAATTCAAAGTTTTTCGTAAAGATCGTGACGAGTTAAAAACAAATAAGTCAAAGGGTGGTGGAGTTCTTATAGCAGTAGAAGAACAGTATAATGCTTATGAAGTGAAGGTAGAATGTGATAGTTCAGTAGTGGAATTGTTATGCGTAAGAGTGAAAGGTCAAGAGCAGGAAGCTAAAAATGTGTATATAATTGTAGTATATGTTCCTCCAGATGCGTGTGACGATGACTATGAAGCGTTGTATGATACTGTAAGTAGATTGAACTTTATTTTGCAAGCTAAATGTTTGATAATGGGAGATCTAAACATACCTGATTTATACAAATACTATGTAGATAAAGAAAGCAGATTGCAGGTTTCTAACAGAGCCAAAAACTTTATCAATTTTGCACACCTGCTTAGCTATGACCAAAGAAACTTTATTGTAAACAAAAATGGGCGTATCTTAGATATTGTTCTTTCAAATAATATTGTTCATATATATAAAGAGGATGACCCAATAATCATGAAGACCAACACCATCCGGCTTTGCAATTAAAAATAAATTTACAAATCACTAAAATAAATGACCAATGCAGAATTACGCACGAGCACAGATATAACTTCAGGAAAGCAGACTTTCATGCACTATCATAATCATAATCATAATCATAACTCTATAATAAAGCAGAACAGTTCCCAAGGTCAAACATATCAACTCGTGGTCTATGCGTGGTTACGATTGTGGGCGTGGTCTTGATATTAGCAGCGTTGCCAGACCTGGTACAATTCTACGAATCTGGTACATTTTGAAACCGTTTCTACAAATTTATTTCGTACAGTGTAAATCTGGCAACAGGGCTAAAATCGTCGTGTTGACAGCTGGCCTTTAGTTTACGAAGAAGGAAACCCTCATTTCGGTTGTAGAAAAGTGAGTATTCGTTATTATATTTTCCATTTTAATTTTGTGTGCTTTTGTGTGACATAACCTAAGATTTGCATGGAAATTTTATCTGGCAAAAACAGAGGCGATCAATGCGTTTCGCACTGCACAATTTTCATTATTATCAATCCTATTAACGACATAATTTTACAGTACATTATAATTACAGATACCTTCCTTAAAGGAGAAATTGGTGGAAAAAGAAAAGCAGCTAAATGAAATAAAACAAGAATTCCTCTACAGTAGGCAAGTCTTGTCTGAAAACTGGAAAGAAGCTGTAAGTGAAGCCAAAAAGCAATACGAAGCGATGGATAGCGCGCTAGAGGTGAATTTATTAAAAGGGACGCTGTAAAATACCTTTATTAACTAGTGCGATTTCAGATTCTACATAGTATACAAACTGTAGTTCAACAGTGCCCACCGCTAGCCAAGCTGCAGAGAGATTTAGAAGAAACAAGCTTTCAGAGCGCATCGTCGATGCACATAGCTGCCCCATCCGACGGCATTGCTGAATTCCGTTAACAACTTAGAGATTCCTTCACCCATAAATAGTACTGCCTAAGTTACGTACTAAAGCGTGTGTTTAGTTATCACGAGTACGTTGTGAAACAAGAATTCCTCGACAGTAGACAAGTCTTGTCTGAAAACTGGAAAGAAGCTGTAAGTGAAGCCAAAAAGCAATACGAAGCGATGGATAGCGCGCTAGAGGTGAATTTATTAAAAGGGACGCTGTAAAATACCTTTATTAACTAGTGCGATTTCAGATTCTACATAGTATACAAACTGTAGTTCAACAGTGCCCACCGCTAGCCAAGCTGCAGAGAGATTTAGAAGAAACAAGCTTTCAGAGCGCATCGTCGATGCACATAGCTGCCCCATCCGACGGCATTGCTGAATTCCGTTAACAACTTAGGGTAAACGATAAAAAATGTATAGTCAATTACGGTGCGACTGATGTACATGGATTATCCGAACATTGTTTGGTTTATTGTGACTACCCTATTAAATGTAAATTGCATCGCAAAAGTTTTTTTGTATACTTACAGAGATTTTGCTAATTTTGATTATGAGGAGGTCTCTTCCATGGCACAATTTAATAAATTTAATCATAGACAGTGCGGACAGTAAAAGAATTCAGCATATGCAAAATACATGCCTGAGGTTTATTCATGGTATTAGAAAATTTTATCACATAACACATAAACTTAACGAAATTAAATGGTTAAATATGCACAATCGCAGAATCCTTCATTCAGCCACATTGTTTCATAAAATTATCTCAAATAAAGTAACCTCTTATTTACTTAATAAAATTGAATTTAGATGTGATGTTCATAGTGTTAATATGCGAAATAGAAATTTAATTACGCCTCCATATCACAAAACTGCAATGTATGAGCGATCCTTTTCTTACGATATAGCTTATTTATACAATTCTTTGCCGGAGTATCTCAAAACCTGTTCACCTGAGAAATTTAACTCTAATCTATTTAAAATTCTACTTAATCACCAAATCGGTGCAGCATAATCACTCTCTTACATACAGTGTGTCCCAGGATTGATGTTACAAGAGGTGAGATGTACTAAAAATTTTTGAATTTTATTTTAAGGTTCTGGGATTCCGTCCTGCTTGATTTGAAAAGAATTTTAAGAATATTTTCATTTTTTAAAAAACAAGTAGGCCTTGACAGGGAAGCAAAAACTATTTTATTTTCAGGTAAACTACCCTTTTTGTTTATGATACGGCAAAATTGTATTAAGGAAAGTTGTTTATAATGATAAATTTCGGCGCTATACAAAATTTCAGAAAGATCTGTCGAATTAGGAAAAGCCGTTATTTTTTAAATTATTTTATTTTATTTTCAGGTAAACTACCTTTTTTCTTTATGATACGGCAAATTTGTATGAAGAAAAGTTGTTCAGAATAAGAAATTATGGCCCTATACAAAATTTCAGAAAGATCTGTTGACTTAGATTTAACCGTAATTTTTAATAAATGCAATTGTTTAATCCAAAAAATAACGTTTTAATCTAAGTCGACAGATCCTTCTGAAATTTTGTATCGGGTTATAATTTGTCATTCTAAACAACTTTCATTAATACAATTTTACCGTATCATGAACAAAAAGGGTAGTTTACCTGAAATTAACATACAATTATCTCAAAAATAACGGTTTTTTATAAGTCGGCAGATCTTTCTGAAATTTTGTATCGGGCCATAATTTATCATTCTAAACAATTTTTCTTAATAAAATTTTGCCGTATCATGAACACAAAGGGTACTTTACCTGAAAATAAAATAGTTTTTGCTTTCCTGTCAAGGCCTACTTGTTTTTCAAAAACTGAAAATATTCTTAAAATTCTTTTCAAACCAAGCAGGACCGAATCCCAGAACCTTAAAATAAAATTCAAAATTTTTTAGACCATCTCACCTCTTGTAACATCAATCCTGGGACACACTGTATATGTTTAACATTACAATATTATTGCGCTACAGTTAGTGTCGTTAATTATTTAATATTTGTTATCTAAGTGGAAAAGCAGATGCTATTTTAAATAGTAATCTGAATTTGCCCTTTTGGTGGTGAAATGGGGGTTGTCGAAATTAAGTGTCTTTATTGCGCAAAGGACATTGGCATAGATGACCTAAATGTTCTAAAATGTTCAGGTGTACAAAAAAAATGATGAAGAATTTAAATTAGATTATAACCATGGCTACTACTACCAGATACAAATGCAACTCGCTATTACTGGAGTTAATTACTGTGATTTTGTGGTATGGAGTAGTAAACATTTTTTCCCTGAAAGAATACATTTCAATGAGGTATTTTGGGAAAAAGAAAGCGCTATTGCTATGAAGTTTTTTAACAATGTGATGATGCCAGAACTTCTCGGTAGGGCATCCAATCCCGGGATCCCAAAATGTCGGTATCTCGGGATCCCTAATTTTTTTATCCGGTATTTCAATCCCGGTATTTTTCCCCAATACCGGAATTTTCGATATTTTTGGGATTGCTTTTGTGTGCACTGCGTGGCAGTTCGCAGAGTCTGCGAGTCGCCTTACCCGGCCTGGCCGGCGCCAGACATGGAGCAACATGTTGATAGATAATAATTAGTATGGTTCAGGGTAGTAGCAGTTAGCAGATGTGTCCATAAACGGCGTAAACTGTGTTCAGTTGTGTTGTCACTGTTGCTTGCATATTTACCTATTATACACCTACAAGCCTATGATATATATGGATAATACTAGAAATACCGGTTCTGAAAACAGGAAATCCCGGTATTGAATACTGGAAATACCGGTACTGAAAACAGGGAATCCCGGTTTGAACACCGGCAATCCTGGTATTGAATACCGGGATCCAGATAGAATTACTTCAATACCGAAATCCCGGGATTGAAAATTCAGTTGGGTATTGGATGCCCTACTTCTCGGTAAATATTTCACAAATAAAGCAGTTAAGGATGCTGCAGCTAATACTGATTGGAATGTATTCAAAGAGTCGTTAAATGTTAATAATGGTACAAATTTAATGTTTTGTAATAAAAGTAGTAGTACGGAAACAAGGACCACTGCTCTCGTAGCCACGCAAACTAAAGATAACAGTATATATTGTTTGTGTAAGGGTCCTGATAATGGAACGCCTATGATTGCTTGCTGTAATTTGCACTGTTCCGTGGAATGGTTTTATCTGATTTTTATTGGCTTAACATCTGTACCTAATACTGAATGGCATTGCCCTTTATGTAGTATAAGTGAAAGTAATAGTATTTTGTATTATATTGGTATTGGAATATAAAATAAAAGCAAATAAATATTTGATCGATTTATTTATTATCACTTTAATTGCAGTACTGTAAAATAAGTAAATACAAACATCATGTTTTTAAAAGCACGACCGCTGAGATATGTGAAAAACGCAGGTCTATTTTTAAATAAGTAACCGAATGCGCCAAGTAGCTGCTATAGAACACTGCAGTTTAAATTGAAACTAAATGAATTAATAACAGATTCATCCATTTTCAAGTATTCTATAATGTATATTGGTTATTTATATTTATACAGTACAGTAAACATTGCGCTTCCATACTTTGACCAAAATTATTTAAAAAGATATTTTTGTCAACTACACGGAAAAATTGCATGTTTAACACATTGGAAAATTCCATGCTCCACATTGGAAAATTCCATGCTCACGTAAAACTTTTACATTTGCTGGAAAACTCTCACTTTTCTTAACTTGTAGAGCAATCTACTATTAATTCACTAGCGATTTAAGAAGAAAATTAACTCGCTAGCATATAAACATTATAAACAGTTACTTATGGTTGCTATTATAAAGATAATAATAATAATGCCAGTTTAAAATGCCAAAGAAATAATAATTAATCGAGTTATTTAACAATATCAGTAACGGCGTAACTGGAGACTTGAGTTACCGCATTTATATTTTTATGGCGCTCAACGGCTTAAACCTGAAAAGAAACACAGATTGCAGGCAACTGAAAATTATTTCGGTGGAGCAAATAATTCTCACATATAATCTCATAAGTCACAAGAGCATTAATTCTTTCCGGATTTTTTTTTTACTGCGTTCCAACAACGTCATATTAATTAGGACGCCTTCCAGGGCAAGCGTTTCCTTTACAGAGACTTTCCATTTGAAAATATATTTTTTGGAACTTTTCCTTACTGCCAATCTCTAGCGTGCTTTTAAAACTTTCTTTAGTGCAACAAAAGTTATTAAATTCGTCCTACATTTTAAATGCGGCATATGCCGCGGGGTTTAAGCTAGTTTTAACATATTCTAGGCTCTACTACACATATCTCTCTCTCTCTCTCTCTCTCTCTCTCTTTCTCTCGTTTTCTCTCTCTCTCTCTCTTTCTCTCTTTCTCTCGTTCTCTCTCTCTCTCTCTCTCTCTCTCTCTCTCTAAGCAGCATTTTCTGTCCACATTCTGACATACGCCTTCCCTGTTTCTTTCCAGTTGTTCCTATCCTGAGCTAACATTATCCAGTTTTTCCCCGCGACTTTTACGATATCATCAGTCCACCTCGTGATTGGTCTACCCACACTTCGTCTTTCTCCCCATGGCCGCCATTCCGTTGTTATGTGTGTCCATCTTTCATGTTCCATTCGGGCCACGTGTCCTGCCCATCTCAATTTTCGTCTAGCGATAATGCTAACTATTTCTTCCATTTTTGTTATCTGCCTTATCTATTGTAGTGTTTTCCTGTCTCGTAGGGTGAAGCCTAGGATCGCCCTTTTCATATGATGCTGTGTAACGCTAAACGTCTTCATTGTTTTAACTGTGAATTGCCAAGTTTCCGTTCCACATATTAATACTGGGAAGACGCACTGTTGTAAGACTTTAACTTTTATTTTGGTGGTTATGTTTCTGTTTTTGCTTAGTAAGTAATATGTGTTTCAGCTTGCCGAAAGCCGACCATGCAAGTCTTAGTCTTCTTTGGATGTCTGCAGTATGTAATTCTTTGTTAATTTTTATTGTTTGTTCCAGGTAAATTATGTTATCCACTTCCTGTATTAGTTTACCATCTATAGTTATGTTCTGTATAATCTCCTCTTGTGATCTTTGCATGGTTTTTGTTTTTTTCAGGTTCAGCGTTAGTCCTACCTCTTTCGATTTTTCATTTAGCTCTGTTAGCATATCTTGTAGCTCTTGTGATGTTTTTGCAATTAATATTACATCGTCCGCGTATCTTAAATTATTCAGGTATTTTCTCTCAATACATATTCCTTTTTTCTCCCATTCGAGTTGCTTAAATATGTTCTCCATGGCGAGTATGAATAACTGTGGAGACATCGTGTCTCCCTGTCTGACTGCCTTTTCTATGTGTACGGGTTCCGTTGTAGAGTGTAGTTTTATAGTGCATGTCGCTTGTATATATATTTTCTTTATGTTCTTCATAAAGAACCTACACATATCATATAATATTTATCAATTATTATAGGTTATAGATGGATGCGCCACTTTGAAATTGAAGAGTGAACTAAAGACCGGAAGGTTAGGCAAAATGCCTGAAAATACTTATACGTATACCGGGTGTCCGTTCTCAAACTCGAACATAGGAATCTAACATTGCATTGAACGTTTTTGCTGACTCCTGCACGGCAATTCAACTTACAGGAAATGTAATGGTATCAATAGAAAGATAACATTGTTGCACATCAAATGATACTAGTAATAATAATATTTACTGATATAGTATAGAAATAATGGCATACCTAAAAATCAAATGAAAAATATTGATTGCCTATGTTCGACTTTGAGAGTGGACACCCAGTATATACAGTATGTCTCACTTTAGACGGCACCACCTCAGTTTTTTTATATATTATCGATTTAAAAAATTCCTTTTTTCTGATTATGCCCCTCACTAAATTCTACTTTTAAGGTATGTTACTTTCCATTCGCGATAAAATGCTAGCCTACTACGATTTAAAACAAACAGCAAAATTGAAGAAGTCGTATTAGGTATTTTTTATAAAAAAAAATTTGTTAATAAAAGTTGTTCAGAATCGTGCAAATAAGCTAAATCCGAAATTGCATTAAAAACAAACAATTTTGAAAATCACAAAAAAAATTAAACAACGATTTATGGGATGCATTACATTATTTGAACGATTCTGAACAACTTTTATTAACAAAATTTTTCGTTAAAAAAAATCCTTAATACGGCTTCTTCAATTTTGCTAATTATTTTACATCGTAGTAGGCTAGCCTTTTATGGTGAAGGAAAAGTAACATACTCTAAAAGTACAATTTAGTGAGGGGTATAATCAGAAAAAAGATTTTTTTATATCGATAATATATAAAAAAAATACTAGGGTGGTGCCGTCTAAAGTGAGACGCACTGTATATTAAACGTACCAAAAAGATCGCCTGAAAATACTATTGATTTTGGTGGGGTTTTCCGATAAATGCCGTCTCCGGATAAATACAAGTAGAAACTGTCTGGTATGTAGTAAAATTTTAACAAGTGCTGGACCCATCCTTGAAGGTCACAGCATCTACCTGCAGGGAAGTAGTAAAGCATTCATTACACTTATAACAGATTACATAGATTAAATCATTTACTGGGACTATTGTTCAGAACAGTTGGAAAAACCCACAACTTGCAATTTGTTTTTACCCTTAATATTGAAGTTTAGTTTTGAACTTTGCCGTGATCGTGGTAATAAATTCCAATTGTTACTGTCTATTTTGTATTTTTAAAGTGCTTAAATGACTGCATATTTCAAATAAAACGAGTGCCTAAACTTCCGGCCTTTAGTTTAATTTTAAGGTATATTCAAAATATTCTCTAAAGTTCCGCTGTCGTGTTAGTTTTTCTGGGTATTCCGTTGCACTACAAAATTAAAATAAATATTGTGCAAGGGGTTCAGTTTAAACGTTAAATGTATTCCCTTAGTTTACTTTAGTGTTTAAATATGGCCCTTAGTGACGACTTTTCGTTTCCATAACAGCATAGTTGAATAAATATAACAGAAATATATTAGTTGAAGCAGCAATGTATTAATATATGAAAGCGTTTACTTTAGAATTGAATAATTATTTAGCAAAAGCAAGTAACACTGCAAATTGAATAAAAGCATTAGAAGATAAAATTTGATACAATAACAATAATTAAATATGTTTGTTTTAAAATTGACCATCGCATAATTACAAACGATTACGGAGCAAGCCTAGTTTTTAAAGACAAGTTTAGATAAATAGAATGGTGTTTTTTAAAAATACAAGAGAAACAAAATGTCCTAATATTTATTTTTGTGTTCCTGGAGTTGTTTGAAAATATTTTATCATTTATTAGTGTTCGTAATATAATAATACCTATTACTATACACCTTACGGTGCTGTTTATTTTACTTACATTTATTAGCTCGGGTAGATCAGATATTATTTAAGCCTGCCTGTATGATATTATTTTTGTATTGAAATAAATTTTTGTTCATGCTTTATCAAATTATTACTTGTGATAGTTGATTGGTACAATGAAAATTACTTAAAAATATTGTGACAGTTCTACAACGTCACATATTTATGAAAGTGAAAAGTCAGTCAGATGATATCTGTTACACGTATTATTATTTCAACTATCGACAAGGGTAAGTACTTCCTTCAAATATGTAATTCACTCACTATTAAAGACTTATTTTCTTTAGATCTTTTAACACATACCTGTTAAGCTTACTGAAGCACTCCACTCAGCATCTCAGTCGAATCAATATAAGCATTCCACCTCCTGATCTCCTGATACTCTAGAACCACCATTTAAATACGGCTCCCTAACTAATTGTAACAGCTTCCGTTGCTGATCACTTCCCGTACAGTTCCAATGTAGACACCACCACTGCAAGCTCCCAGTCTACAGGAATCACCTTACCTGCAACAGCCACCAAGCTATCAGCAATCCAAACTGCCTTCAAGTCCAATGTAAGCTCCCAGTCTATAGGAATCACCTTACTTCCAGTAGCGACCGCAATGCCCTTTATCCAATTCTTACAGGACACTTCAGACGTCGAACAAGACCTCGACCTCGTCAAAATCCAACTCGGATGCAGAAATCCATGTAAAAATTAGCTATTCCAACAAAATATTCACATGCAGTATGCATCCAATTCCAACTTAAGTGTATATGTATTCACCTGACAGCAACTCCCATGAAGTTCGAAATCAAACAGGATACCCAATAGTGATTTTTATGCAGTTTATCCAAATCCTCAGTAGATTTTATTAATCCATGAAGACTATTTTATAGATTTTAGCTGTTCTCTTTTTTCTCTGTACCATTTGTAACTTATCCATTATTCGGTTTGTTTTAAAAATTCGTTTTATTCTTCGTTAATTTTTATTTATCACACCCTTTAATACACCAACCAGATAATAAAATCATTTTAATTAAACGGTTTTTATTATTTAAATTTACTTTTACCGAAAATACATTTTACATTTTTGAAAAAAAATCGTTTGTTATTTTTATATTCCCATTCTTCCTAGCAATAATTATTATACCATTTTTTACAAGCTAACACTCCTGGATACATTTCAATACAGTTTATCTTAATTTACTTTTTATAAGTGACTTTTTCAAATAATCATTCGAGTCTGCCTTTCACTTTAATTCAAGCTATCTTATGGCTTATTCTGATTGCCATTTAATATAAATTATATATAAACAACTATCCTTACTAAATCAAATATTATTCAACTCATATGCCAGAACCTTTCTGATAAAATATTGACCACTTTACAGTACATTGTATTTAATCTCTTATTCATTAAATAAATCTCAAATATGTATGTTGTTCTTTTACTACTTAAATCCACCCTTGTACATTTGAATTATTAATTAATGTATCCTTCCATAAATAATCTCATATCTTCATACGTTCAGAAATAATTAGCAGACTTAAGATGCTATCACAATATTTTCTAGAATTAAACCGGGCCCGAAGTTATGTTAAGGGGCCGGGGTAATTTTACAATCTCGATAGGTTTGGCGGTCAATTAGCCGAGAACGTCCTTATGTGAATGTTGTGACGACCAGGGGTGGCATTTTTACAATGCAAGGACTCTTATGTAATGCTGAAGTGTTAATTAATATTATGTGGACTAATAGAGTAGATGAAGCACTAAGGTCTGTAATAAGTACTAATACTTGAGTAGCTTTGCAATAGAGGCTGTGTGTATTTTTATTGTGCAGCCGAGTTGAACAGTGTTTTATTGTTAGTATTGGTGCTGATTGTAGACAAATTTATTGTTTGGGTCGTTGTTTATTGTTTAGGCCCGCTTTAGTGCACCATGTGCTTGAGTTAGA
This sequence comes from Agriotes lineatus, assembly GCA_940337035.1. Lineage (NCBI taxonomy): Eukaryota > Metazoa > Arthropoda > Insecta > Coleoptera > Elateridae > Agriotes > Agriotes lineatus. Next base: position 32,563 of record CALNHX010009229.1, on the reverse strand, counting down.
AATTATCCGGCAAAATGAATGAATACCTACTCCCAATCTTTAATTTACAATAGCGAAGTTATCTTTAGAGATAACTATGACAAGTAATATTGCTGAATTCTAATTGAAAATACCTTTCAAACGGTATGCGATTTGACCTCCCTTCGTATTTAAAAAAAATCAAGTTGGCTGTGCAGCTCTCGACCTTGTCAATTAAAAAAATAATAAAACTGTGGAAATAATAGATGGCTTTGTAAACAGCATGCAGTTACTATAACATCAAATAATATATTATATATTGTTGTATTGTTATTATAGATAAGCACACATGGAAACGTAGGTCCCATGTTCAGCGAAAAAATAAATAAACTCTCGGTATATTCATCATCATACCTCTTAAATAATGCATAACACACATGTCGTGTTAAACCGGCAAAAGTACTAAGGCTTCATTAAACGGTTTACTATTTTCGGATTTTTGTAAACAAACTTCCCATTACCTACTTTTAATATGGATATTATCACAGAAAACAATTAGGTACTTATTATGCCTATTGGTTGTGCTTTTTAAAACTACGAACACAACTACACCTCATTTAATAATAATTACTGCCTTACTGAATGATTTCAAGGTCGTACACACGCTCCGTTTAAACACACCCTTATTATTTATGTGATGTCTATTGTGCAGCCGTCCTACATTTTAAATACAGCATACGCTGCGGGCTACAGCTGGTTGCACTATAAAGAGGAAAATATTTTTCCTGGTTGTCCATGGTTGATGTAAATATTACTGATTATTGTTAACAAACTAAAAATATTTCTTCTTCTAGGACCTTCACTGCTCTTGTTAAAAGCATGTAACTGGGTTAAGAAAAAGAAACTGTTAGAAAATGCACTAACTACACTTTGTCATGTATCAAACAATTCGTGGTTTTAGAAGGAAGGCGGCTAGCTTCAATAAGAAAATTATTTTAAGAAAAATAAAAATATATGCATTGTTTGTACTTTCTCGCAATTTTGGCGTAACAGCTATTTTAGATGTGCATCTCGATAGATGTGCATCTCGCATAGGGAAATTACTTAGAGGCCGTGAATCTTCAAGTTATGGAAATAAAAAATTCATATAAAAGTCCTCTAATTTAATCTACATATTTTCTCATAATTTTCTATCCTTACGAGTTTCTCCAATGCAGATACTTTTAGGACGTCCAAATAACGACGTTACAAACTTTCTTATTTGCTACTTATCCCTTTAAAGAAAGCATCTTCAGAGGCTTAATTTTTTTTATATGTTCAAAATGTCCAAATATAAAAATATTTTAAAAATCCGAAATTATTAAATTTGCAGCTGTTGAGCACCCTGTATAGCGTTAATCCCCAGGTCCTCCATTGTATACTTGAAAGGCAATTCACGAAAAACATAGTCTTTTAGTCACTTTTTCTGTCATTAATTGTTTTCTGTTACTTATACAGCAGCCGCCTGAAATTCAGCACTTTTTGTTGCATAAATCGTTAGTATCTCCAAAACAGTTAACGTTAGACCCATTCAATTTTATATCAAAATTATTAGGATTTTGATTGAAAAAAGTAAGTATGATTTTTTTGAAACACCCTGTATAATCAAAACTAATTTAGTGTACCACCTTCGTACCTACAACTTTTATATAAACGATTTTTATTTAACTCTCATAGTTTTAAAAATATCTTCCACCCTCGTCTCGTTCCAGCACCCTGTATATCGAATGATCAAATAAATTCCAGATCTAGTTTGCTGTACCTCCATACAGGACCGCGCCAGCATCAATGGCCGCCTGTGCGCAGATCCAAATTTGCCGCCCCAAAATTTACATTTTTGTTGTAAAATATAAATTTTATGTAGTACATACCTAGTTTAACTGTAACAAATCAAATTAACTTAAGTGAAAAACAGAAATTTACAAAAAAATAGTGGAATAAAATTAATAAAAAAACAGCAAAATTGTAGAAAATTATAAAAAAGCAACTTTCCTAGCTTTTTTCTCCGCAAATTCTTTAATTACTAATTCTAAATCGATGGAATCCATCGTGTCGCTTTCTATTGCTATTATAGACAAATTATTTAATCTGTTTTGTGACATTCTGGATCGCATATAATTTTTAATAATTTTTAGTTTGGAGAAAGATTTCTCACCAGACGCAACTGAAACTGGTAACGTGAGTAATATTCTAAGAGCTATTGACATATTTGAAAATGGTGCTATGAGCTGATTTTCAAAAATATATTCAAGAATGGACTGGGGCTCTAACTGATGCTTTTCAGCTGAAGTAGGTTTAAGATGTAATTTTAAAGATTTTATCTCTTCAAATAATTCTATTCCATCTACATCTGATTCCTTTCTAGAATCATCAGTTAGATGAAGTTATAAATCTTTACATCATTGTAATAGCTCGTTTTCCGTTAAATCAAACATATTATAGAGAAATCCAAACATAGTATCATATCTTGTTATTCCCTCAAATCTGTCTCTTAAAGACGATAAAGTTTGATCTAATTATATTAAAATAAACGTTAACTTTATAATAATTTTTTGTATCAATAATTGGTTCATCACTGTGTTCATAATCAAATTGTCTGGGTTTTCTTCGTGGTCTAACAGACTGAACAGCAGGGAAATTAGGTTCAATACCGAGTTCATCCGCAAGTGTATTAGCGTCAGTAAGAACATTATTGAATTCTTCATCTGATCGAAGAGCTAAGAAAAAATCTAACAAATTTTTAAAATGCTCTAAGCAAGTTTTTATATTTATAGTAGGATTTTGCATCATCGTGCTCAAAACATTAATTTTGATTAAAATATTGTACCAAATAATTGTTGAGCACAAAAATTTATAACTCTGAATTTTTAATGCCAAAGATTTGGCTTGATGTGAAGCACTGTGGTCTTGTACGGATAAACTATCTTCAATTACTTCTACCAATACATCATATATTTGCCCAATTTGGTAACGCACAGTGTCTGTTCTACTAGACCACCGTGTATTACTAAGTGGTTTTAAATTTAAATTTGTTGTGTGTTTTTTTCAGAATTGACCATCTTTTTACCGACGCATAAAAAAAACAAATAATTCTTGAACTATATCAAAATAACCAGAAGTCTCAAAAGAAACTTTAGTAGCATCGTTCACTACTAAATTTAATGTTTGGGCTGTGCACGGCACAAAAAATGCTCGCGGATTTATTTCTAAAATTCAGAACAGTCAGAAACACCTTCCTTTTGCGAAAAATTGTTTTTAATTTTGCCAAATATTGTACAACAAAAGCAATAAACTGCATTATTTTTTATTGAATAAACTAACCACGGTCTATTAATTTCTTCTCCATTTGGAAGAGAACGGTAGAAATATTTTTTCGAAAACCTTCGACCATTTTCATTAGTTGGGAAATTAAATTGCGTTACCGGAACAGACCCTCTTTCTACTAAAATTTTTGTTAATGTTGTTGATATTATCTCAGGCCACTCTCCAGGATCATCTGAGGTTGCTGTGTCCTGCTGCGACTGCTGTGAATCTGATGAGCAGCCAAATTTCTTTAGTTCAGAAAGCCTTGATGAGGATGACGTGCTGGCTTTTTCAGCGTCACCAACTTTCTTCTCTCTGGTTTTGGAGACTCCGAGTCAGATGAAGTCACCTTCTCTTCCCCAGATTCGGAATCTTCCCTCATAATTTCCATTTCGACTTCTTGGACGCACGGCTCATTAAGTGGCCCGGAAAGAGAACTAGAGCTTGATTCTAATGCTTCCGCTGACACATTTTCTGGCTTCAAATATTTTTCTAAAGTATTGGCCAGTTTTTTCTTTTCTTCTTTTTTTTGTAGACTTTGTTTTCGATACTGAAAACCCGACAGCCTTTTCGTTTTTCTGTTATAGAAAAATTATAACAATTTTATTACTTAATACAATTTAAGAATATGTAGGTAACTATCTGTGTATTGATTGATATATGATTGATATGTATGTAGGTACTTACCATATTTATAACTTTTCTTCAACTTTCTTCAAAACACAATCACTAACAAAATTAATTTTCTCTACTCGATCTTCACTGCAGCCAATTCAAAAATTAAATGACCAAATAATTATCATTGCACCCATATTACCACAGCATTAATGTAAGCATCATATAATATTATATTTCTTAAAATCAGCTTTAAACAATTAGGTACTTACCGACAAAAGAGATCGCCGACACCCCGATCAAAAATAATATAAATACCTACTTCATAAATACGATATGTTTCACAGTCAATAAAAGCCGCCAGCCGCCAGTTTTCTGAAAAGTCACGTTTTGTTGCTTCTGATAAATATCCGGCTTTTTTGTAATCATTGCATAAAGATGCATGGAAAGCGTTCCTTCAAGTTGGCTTCGTTTAACAATTAGCCGCCACGGAATAAAAACTAACTTCGAGAATTTACATAAACAATAATCCATGTAACCATATTATCAGGTGTTCATTTACACAATAAAAAAAATTTATACCTATATAGGTACATATTTTTGAACTTCTAAAATTTGTAAAGTAAAAAAAAATTAAAATTTTTTTTTTTTTTGTAATTGGTATATAATTTTTAAACTTTTTTGGCCGCCCCTGCATTTGGCCGCCCGTGTGCGGTGCACACATTGCACGCTGGCTTGGCGCGGCCCTGCCTCCATAGAAATATGGTATAACATCAGCCAACTCGATCTGAAATATAATGTGATTGCCTGATTACATACTTTCCGTGGTTTTTTTATCGACGCTCTTTGAAAAGTCTGTCGGCGGCAAAGGCCAACAATTCAGGGTAAGGGCGGCTCAGCTCCCCTTGAGAGGGGGCTCCATTACCATTACCATTAGTTTGCGCAATACCAGCAACCCATTTTAAAATTAACTTAAAAAGAAATAGCCGCCAAGCCTTATAATTCTAAAACTTATCGCACTTGATTTGCGACTTCGCGGCCACACCAACTGATTATTCTGAACGAACTTTTATCGTTTGTTATGGCTGTAAACGTGATCCAAACAATGCGGTCACTACAACTGTGATTTTTAATTAGTAGTGTTATTAAAATATTCTTGCCCTACTTACGCATTGAAATGAAATGGCACGGATCCTATATACGAAAATTATATTAAGACCTTGAACTCTTAAACAAAATGATATTTCAGATGTTGAAATGGGAATAAATATTTAAAAAATGTACGTTTGTAAGAGAAAATTAAACCGAAATAAATTACCCCATCTTGTAGCAATAATTTGAAAAATTTATTACTGAAAGAAATCACATTTGTTTCTGACAGCTGACTGATATGTGGATATATTTTTAAATTCAATAACAGCTTTAGCTCATAAATTTGTACTACTTTTGGTTTAGAAAAATTATTACTACACTGTTCTGATGTTTTAGGTTTTTCTTTGTTCCACCCTACACACTTCGTAAATATAGGCAGTGCTATTTTAATATCCAAGTTTGGGTAATTTTGATGAAGATATTAAGAAAAATAAATTTCATTTGTTGAAAATACGCTAGGCCACACTGTATAAGTGTAGAAAATAGAGTTTATTCCATTTGTCCTAACTCAAAAATGCCGGATAAATCCTACAATGAAACCATAGAAATCTTTTAACTAAATAATTAATTAATACAAAACATTTCCTAGTGGATTTTGTTTCTCACCTGTTTCGGTGAATATTTTTTCTGCTATACAAAATTTTGAACTCATAACTCATAACGTTGTGATTTGTAAATGTAAACCTATAAAACATATTTCCATTAAAAAAGAAAAAATACTTGTTAATCATATTAGGAGATTTATAAGTCAAAATAATGTTCTGCAAGATTTTAGTTAGATAAATAAAAATCTTATTGTCGTAACATATTATTTAATAATTAAAAATGTCATATATAAACGTTTCGCCACCTATGTTGGCTTCATAAGTAAATTTACATTGTTGAAAATTAATTGAATTAGCGTAATATATTACGACACGTTAATTATATTAAAATCATTATGAAGAGATTCATAGATCTAAAATTTAAAAATGTCAAAGAATATAAACTTATGGACCCTGAAAAGCAAATACAATTTATTTTGTTTAATCTAAAAATAACGGTTTAATCTAAGGAGGTAGATCTTACTGAAATTTTGTATAGGGCCAATATTCTTAAAATTCTCTTCAGATCAAGCAGGGCCTAATTCCACAATCTTAAAATAAAATTAAAAAATGTTTAGTTCATCTCACCTCTTGTAATATCAATCCTGGGACCTGGGACACTGAATAACTATAATACAAAACTCACTCGATCAACTGAACCCCGGAAAAAAACCCTGTAAAAGTCCCTTGGAAGATCACCGGAAAAAAATTTTCTCGTTAAAAAGCCACCGGAAAGAATATCAAAATGAGTAAATAGTGCAATAACAATATTTTATTTTATTTTATACCATCTATAATCTGTATTTCACAGATACATTTGAGTTCCTTTAGCGTCTCACTAATTGTCTTTCTATCGGTCACCTTCCATTTTTCATTGCTCTATTGATAGCACTGTTTCGTTTACCTTTCAGCTAATTTGCCGTTTGCTGGCTTATACACTTTTAATACATAGCGGTCATATACTTTCTGTACTTAACAAATCATTCTGTATCATTTTATTCACATTATGTTTGACTTAACTAAGCTCAAATCAGTCAGTTACAAATTAAATTACATAGGCCCTTCTGAACATTTATCATATCTGAAACCCTTCTGAAACCTGCTTTATTTCATGCTAACTTTTATCCCTTAAATCATTAGTTACTGTTGCTCACATCAAGTGCATTTATTTATGTAAAGTATTGATTAGCTTGCAATAAATAAAAGATATAATTCTGTGCTCATTTTGACCTTATTCGTTTAGTTAATTAGGCAATCAGAATTTGATGTAGGCAGTAAATCATTACTGTATACTACATACAATACTGTAAGTAATATAATTTAAAAAAAAATTAATCGAAATTTATTCTTGGCGAATATTGTGGCTTTTCGGGTTACTTCGGCGTAGTCCTAGCGCAGAGACTGTCCCCTGGCTTGTAAATACTCATATTTCCGAGCACATTGTCCTGGTGGCTAGTGTACCAACTTCAATTTGTATATCTTTGTAGTATCCACTGCCAGTTCTTGCCTAATTTTGATTATGATAAGCCAAATAGAGGGATGGGTACTTCCAATAAAATTTGAAAATCTATTATTTTAACCCTCTGTTTAGTTATTGGTTCGATCATCTAACAAAGTCGCCTCACAGACGGGTCTAGGACATATCGTCGACTGGAAAAAAACGCCGAATTTTATTTTAATGCCCAAACGCCTAATTCCTTAACGTGGACAAAACGCCGAATACTGCCGGTGGACATATAGCCGAAAATGGACAAATCGCCGAATTTGTTACCGTGGACAAAACGTCGAATTCTGTCCGTGGACATATCGCCAAAAATGGACAGTTCGCTGAACCGTGTAAAATAACGTCATATGGATGGGTAAGTTGACATCACTCGATCTTGTTCAAAACGCCGATTTGTGTCGGTGGACATATCGCCGAAAGTGGACTAATCGGCGAACTGTTATCTTGGACAAAACGCCGAAAATGCCCAAATCGCCGAATTCTGTCTGTGGACATATATATCGCCGAAAATGAACAAATCTCCGAATTAGTTAGCGTGGACAAAACTCCGAATTAGTTACTGTGGACGAAATGCTAAAAATGTCCAAAACGGGGCCTGGACACAACGCCCACTGGTCACAAATCCCAACTCAGAATTTGGTCATAACGCCCAACTTCGATTCTGGTCACAACGCCCAACTTGGTCACAACGCCCAATTTTGATTTTGGTCACAACGCCCAACTTGGTCATAACGCCCAAAATCGATATTGGTCACAACGCCCAACTTGGTCACAACGCCCACCGACGCCTGTTATATGAGAGAGCTATCGACGCCACTTAAACCACCGTTTTGGTCATAGCGCCCAACTTTGATTTTGGTCACAACGCCCAACTTGGTCACAACGCCCAATTTCGATTTTGGTCACAACGCCCAATTTGGTCACAACGCCCAATTTGGTCACAACGCCCAATTTGGTCACAACGCCCAATTTCGATTTTGGTCACAACGCCCAACTTGGTCACAACGCCCAATTTCGATTTTGGTCACAACGCCCAACTTGGTCACAACGCCCAATTTCGATTTTGGTCACAACGCCCAACTTGGTCACAACGCCCAATTTCGATTTTGGTCACAACGCCCAACTTGGTCACAACACCCAACTTTGATTCTGGTCACAACGCCCACTTTGGATTCTGGTCACAACGCCCACTTTTGATTCTGGTCAGAACGCCCAACTTGGTCATAACGCCCAAGTTTGATTTTGGTCACAACGCCCAGGCGGCACAGAAAGTAAAATGCATAATAATAAATTAAACTTTTAAGGTGAGGTAATAGGTAGGAACATTTTTCAAGTTCCCGTAAGTAGTATTAATATTATTTATTTTTCATAATAATTGAGTGGCGTAATGCGTTGTCCAAAAAGTTTCTAAATTCGGATTATAACATATAAAGTTGTATTTTTTATATGGAACTCATAGTTCGCTGTGGCATTATGAGACATATGTCGTATGGGATCGATTTATTAATTTTCACTACTTTATAGCAACAATTCACAATTTTTAATATTTCGTCGTTTTCTAGTTGAAAACTTGTGCCATTTAGAATATACGAGATTAAACAAAGTTTTTGCGTTGCTACAATACCTCCGTTTGATTGACAGAATTAATCACGTTTGATTGTTGCTTATAATATTATAGTGTCCTTCATATATCCATTTTATCAGAACATTTTATTGTCCATTAAAACCTCTGCAATTTCTCAAATTAAAAATGCATTTGCAAAAATGTAAATATTCTACTTCTATACGAAGGAGGTTCGAAAATATGAAAATGATTGAAGAAAAAAGTACTCTTATTTTTCAAAATACACAAAAATGTTAATTGGAAGTATTTGTTATAACATATCTATTAATAGTTATTTAACAAACAAGTATGTTAATGAGAACGATTAATAATCGAGACATTTTAATGCGCGAGCGCTAGCGAGCGAGTTAATTGTAGATATTATTAATCGCCGATTAACATACGAGTTAGTTACAATATTTTTCCGTTGATCGTACATTATTAATTTGAAGAGAATCTAATTGTATTCCATGAAAAGAATTTGACACTTAAAGTTTTGACATTAATGGTATACCGGGTGACCATAAATGGTTGTGATTTTTTTCTTAGGTTGGCACTGTTTATGTTGGTGACATTGTAAGTCTATGTTAAATATGAGGTTAGCGGGTTAAGTTTTGAGTCAGTTTGTGTGAAAACTGACGCAAAACCTAACCTGTTAACCTCGAATTTGACATACACTTACAGTTCCACCAACATAAACAAATTTTTAAAATCGTTTATTAATAAAAAATCATTCATTAATAAGGGTCATTAATATACGATTCTCTATAGCTCGTTTCACTCTGACTATGCAGTACAGAGAACATACGACAATGTTATTTAAAGGCAAACTTCGCTTGCTGCGTTGCTGCTTGTAGACCGCACTCAGGTATACTGTATGCTGCTCTTTTCAAATTGACGCAGAAGCGACAAAAAGGGTTTACTTCAACAAGGTATTAACAAATAAGCCGATTGCAATACAAAAGGCGGATTTATTATGATTGACGTCTTCGTGTTCAGTTTTAAGCAACTTGCTATCCCTGTACACTGCGTAGTCAGAGTGAAACGAATTACTTAAAAATTTGACACAAACATGAAATTTGTTTGCACTGATTTCGAATCACGTAATATCCTGGTTGCTAAGTGACGGAAAACTCAGATTTGACAATACTCGTTTATCGTATCCCTTTATAAGTTAACTTTGAAGTATTTCATTTGGTAATACACAGCGTGGTAAGAAAAAAATAGGAGAAACCAGAAAAAAAATGTTTTCGGGGCAAGTAACTGTGACTTTATGTTTGACACTTTCTTTTAACCTCTTTAAATAACATTTTTGTCTATTTTGAAAAATAACGGTACTTTATTCTTGAACCATTTTCATATTTTTGAACCTCCCCTGTAAACGAATATATTTACATTTTGGCAAGTGCATTTTTAGTTTGAGAAGATGTAGAAACTTGTATCAGGAATAAAACACTCTGATAAATGGATGATAAAAAAATCCATGTGTTACAAATTTATGAGGGACAGTATATGTTATATTATACAGATTGGTGGTGGATAGTGTGAACATAGGCAGTCCATTGAGCTAGAATACAGTTTATGGGCTTTGTATGCGTTAGACAGAAGTAGACATATATGATTTAAAATCTAGTATCCTAGAATTCAGTGTTTTCTAAAAACAAAACTTTTTGATTCTGCGAATACTAGATGTTAATCGCATATAGGTCTGTTTATGCCTAACGCATACCAAGTCCGTAAACTGTATTCACACACATTTGATTACTTATGTTCACATTTTCCGCCACCAAAAAAAAATCCTCTTACTCATGATACCACCTACAACTATGAATTTCATCTACTGACTACCCACTGCATTCGTATCGAAAAGGTGCCAGAAGAACGTCAAATTACTTTTATCTATTTTTTTCGTTGACCGCTTGTTAATTTCAATTTTAATTAATTATTTTTCATAAAAAAGGATGGATTAATAGGCGTCATTAATACACTGTTTTTGATTAATACACTCTTTTGCATTAATTAACTGTTTTTTAAAAAAGGATGGATTAATAGATCTATTAATACACTGTTTTTGATTAATACACTCTTTTTCATTAATTAACTGTTTTTGTGATTTTGGCGTTTTGATGATATTTTGCATGGAGGTTAGTTGTATTAATCAAATTTTTCTCCACAAAAAAAGATGTTGCGGTCAACGAAAAAATTTTGTAATCAACTCGTTTGTTAATGGGCTATTAATAATCTCAACTATTAAAGGCACTCACTCGCTATCGCTCGTTCGTGCTTTAAACAGTTTCGATTATTAATCGCCTTCATTAACACACTTGTTGGTTAAATAACTATTATAAATAAGTGAGATATTGTCAAAAAACAAAAATAGACAAAAATATTATTTAAAGAGGTTAAAAGTAGGTGTCAAACATAAAGTCACAGTTACTTGCTCCGAAAACATTTTTTTCTGGTTTCTCCAATTTTTTTTCTTACCACGCTGTGTATTACCAAATGAAATACTTCAAAGTTAACTTATCAACGGATACGATAAACGAGTATTGTCAAACCTGAGTTTTCCCTCACTTAGCAACCAGGATATGACGTGATTCGGAATCAGTGCAAACAAATTTAATTTTTGTGTCAAATTTGAAATAATTTATTAACAAACGGACCAAATAACAATTAGGTAAAAATCAATTATAATTTTTTCCGTCGACCTCCCTATAAAATGTGATTTTACGGACGCATTTGCGTACCAAAAATGTCACTTTTTTGGACACCATTAATTTTTCGTCCGCAAACACTTTTCGTCCGCAAATGCTTTTCGTCCGCGAATGCTTTTCGTCCGCAAACACTTTACGGCCGCACTTTACAGCCGCAAACGCTTTTCGTCCGTAAACACTTTTCGTCCGCAAACACTTTTCGTCCGTAAACGCTTTTTGTTCGCAAACGTTTTTCGCCCTCTTCACTTTAATTTTTTTTCAATTTATGACGGTCGACGGAAAAATTTAATATGCACCTCGGACGAAAACTGCTTTTTATGGCCTTGCCTGATTGCTTGCCTCGGCTATCGCCTCGGCCAGCAATTACAGGCATCGTCCATAAAAAGCCAATTTTTCGTCCTTGTGCATAAATAACTATTTCCGTTGATCGTCTATTTATGGGTTTCATTAATGTATAGAGAATCGTCTATTAATGACACTTATTAATGAATGATTTTTTATTAATAAACGATTTTAAAAATCTGTTTATGTTGGTGGCACTGTAAGTCTATGTCAAATTCGAGGTAGCAGGTTAAATTTTACGTCAGTTTTGACACAAACTGACTCAAAACCTAACCTGCTAACCTCATATTTGACATAGACTTACAATGTCACCAACATAAACAGTGCCTACCTAAGAAAAAAATCACAACCATTTATGGTCACCCGGTACCATTAATGTCAAAACTTTAAGTGTCACATTCTTTTCATGGAATAAAATTAGATTTTCTTCAAATTAATAATGTACGATCAACAGAAAAATATTGTAACTAACTCGTATGTTAATCGGCGATTAATAATATCTACAATTAACTCGCTCGCTAGCGCTCGCGCATTAAAATGTCTCGATTATTAATCGTTCTCATTAACATACTTGTTTGTTAAATAACTATTAATAGATATGTTATAACAAATACTTCCAATTAACATTTTTGTGTATTTTGAAAAATAAGAGTACTTTTTTCTTCAATCATTTTCATATTTTCGAACCTCCTTTGTATAGAAGTAGGATATTTACATTTTTGCAAATGCATTTTTAATTTGGGAAACTGCAGAGGTTTTAATGGACAATAAAATGTTCTGATGAATGGATATATGAAGGACACTATAATATTATAAGCAACAATCATACGTGATTAATTCTGTCAATCAAACGTTGTTATTAAAACAACGCAAAAACTTTGTTTAATCACGTATATTCTAAATGGCACAAGTTCTCAACTAGAAAACTACGAAATATTAAAAATTGTGAATTGTTGCTATAAAGTAGTGAAAATTAATAATTCGATCCCATACGACATATGTCACTGAAATGGGAGAAAATCCGTTTTCTCATAATGCCACAGCTAACTATGAGTTCTATATAAAAAATACAACTTTATATATGTTATAATCCGAATTTAGAAACTTTTTGGACAACGCATTACGCCACTGAATTATGAAAAATAAATAATATTAATACTACTTACGGGAACTTGAAAATTTTCCTACCTATTACCTCATCTTAAAAGTTTAATTTATTATTATTCATTTTAGATACACGTTTTTCTTACTTTCTGTGCCGCCTGGCCGATATGTCCAAAATCAAAGTTGGGCGTTGTGACCAAAATCAAACTTGGACGTTATGACCAAGTTGGGCGTTGTGACCAGAATCAAAAGTGGGCGTTGTGACCAGAATCAAAGTTGGGCGTTGTGACCAAGTTGGGCGTTGTGACCAAGTTGGGCGTTGTGACCAAAATCGAAATTGGGCGTTGTGACCAAGTTGGGCGTTATGACCAAAATCGAAATTGGGCGTTGTGACCAAGTTGGGCGTTGTGACCAAAATCTAAATTGGGCGTTGTGACCAAGTTGGGCGTTGTGACCAAAATCGAAATTGGGCGTTGTGACCAAGTTGGGCGTTGTGACCAAAATCGAAATTGGGCGTTGTGACCAAATTGGGCGTTGTGACCAAAATCGAAATTGGGCGTTGTGACCAAGTTGGGCGTTGTGACCAAAATCGAAGTTGGGCGTTATGACCAAAACGGTGCTTTAAGTGGCGTCGATAGCTCTCTCCTATAACAGGCGTCGGTGGGCGTTGTGACCAAGTTGGGCGTTGTGACCAATATCGCTTTTGGGCGTTATGACCAAGTTGGGCGTTGTGACCAAAATCAAAATTGGGCGTTGTGACCAAGTTGGGCGTTGTGACCAGAATCGAAGTTGGGCGTTATGACCAAATTTTGAGTTGGGGTTTGTGACCAGTGGGCGTTGTGTCATAGCCCCTCCAAAACGCGGAATTCTGTCGGTGGACATATCGCCGAAAATGGACTAATCGGCGAACTGTTATCGTGGACAAAACGCCGAAAATGCCCAAATCGCCGAATTCTGTCTGTGGACATATATATCGCCGAAAATGAACAAACCTCCGAATTAGTTAGCGTGGACAAAACGCCGAATCCTGTGAGTAGACATATCGCCGAATATGCCCAAAACACCTGTTGATGAATAATGTAAAAATTAAGGATACGGAATATTTACGGCCAAACAAATCGCGATAATTGTTTTGAAGCTGTTAAGTTTAATTATTTTTAAATTTCAACAATAATAAATTTAACTAGCAATTGCTGCCAGCATGAACAACGCACCTATAAACTAATATGTTCTAACTACAATTTTTTATATCCCGTGTGCATTGTTTCTTGTTCTTGAAGATGTATGACAACTTCAAGGAAAAATGGCATATTTTTCAAATAATTATTTGGTAACTTGGCAGAAAAAAGGCTCGAAATTTATATCATTGACCAACAAAGCTTCTTCACGAAAATAAGTTTGGGCCCGCTTAATAAAAGAAACGATAATTAGGTATTGTAGGTGTCAGAATGTTAAGAATTTAATATTCTCAGGTGTCTATGGCGATTTCTGGATTTCCACCCATTAGGCTTTCCGTCGGAATTTTAATGCCCGCGTTGTTATCGCACGCAAGGCACGTTGGGTTGAAATCACAAATTACATTAGCATTTGTGATCAAATTAGACCATTAAACATTTACTTAGAATTATTTTAAAATAAGCATTGAAATCAATGAAACACCGTGTTCTTATAAATAGCCGAATTATAACCAAACAAAACAAAACAAACGGTTAGTCCTATTGAAGATGTCCCTATTATATACCTTACATTCCATGTATGTCTAAAAAAATAGAATAATTGAAAATAAGTTTAATGTTAGGACATATTGAAAACGATAAATACCGATCGGTTCTTACCAAAACCAAACCATTGAACGAAGAACAATATTCAAACAATTTTGTATATCGTATTCTCTGTAAATGCGGGAAATACTATATCAGTGAAACATCAAGGACTTAGAAGTTTCGGTTGAAGAATATAAGCATTTAATTAAAAGGTACCAAATTGGAAAATCTTATTTTGCAGAACATGTTTGGAACAACAAGTACAAAATATATTAGCATAACACAAAGATTTTATCTAAAAAATCGATTTCAGCTAGACCTAAAATTAAATAAACCGGATATATTTTGTTTAATAAAGAGGAATGAGTGTTGCCCTTCTCGTGTAATTTAGATATTTAGATAAAAGTTGGCTATCCATTTTTAAAGATTAAATGAAGTAGTCGATTGCCAGTGTCAAGCTATTATTGGAGGTGGTTGAGCTTTTTGCAGCATATACATATAAATATGTACTATGTAACGACCTGTGGATATTTTAAAATTATTAGATTCGAACATAAACTTGCAAGCTATAATATTAGCAATATTGTTTGCAAAAAACTAGTGATTACAAAAAGAGAGCGGATGGCCATGCAAACAACATGCTTGCTTGTTTTCAGTATTTTGAGGAATTTAAAATATTGTACGCTCTTCTGATACCACGCTAACACCTGCGGTAGTCGTTAACTCCTAGCAAAAGGAACTATTCCTCAGTTTCGACGGTCAATGCTAGTAGCCACCTACTCAGCTTACGAGCAAAGAGCCACGAGTTTGTGGTTAAAACAGGCCATTGGAATTATATCAGAGAAAGAAAAAGACAAAAACAGTGGTTGGGGAGAGGGTTAGATCAGCATTATTTTCGGTGGACGGTAGAACGAGATGCACAAATAATGACTGCGAATCCGTACATGCGACCTTGGAATGGACACTGCGGATTAGGAGCCCGAACATTTAAGAATTCTTACCTAACAATTTTATAAAACGTCTTACATTCAAAACATACGCAGTTTATAATGTTAATGTTAAACTGTTAAAGCAATTGACCTATTACATAAATAATGTACCTATTTCTGTTATTTTCAGATTCGTTAATTAAACTTGCAGCAAATCTTCCAGAAATGTATACATTTGTGGAAGAGGAACTTGAAATTCGAAGCCCCAAAAAAATTAAACAACTGGCAACGGGCACAATCAAAATGCAACAGGTATGTATAATCGAGATGGAGACACTCTCACTTTCTTAAATTGTGTGACTTCATCAGTAAATGGATTACTGAATGTGGCTGTTGCTGAAAACCCAGTTACTGATGAGTCAGAGGAGCCTTTACTACATACTATCCCGGTTCGTAATTATTTCCAATTTATTGAAGGCCCTTATGTTGAATGGATTAATTTTGCAAAAATTTGAAGCTAAACGTCGATAGATAGATATTTTTACTCTACCTTGTACATAATATTCAATTTTTGCAGAAATAGCCACAGAACAACCTGCAGCAGTAGCAGCATACACGAAATCCAACTTGCACTATCTACAAAGACTCCCCTACTACTACAGTCATACCGTGTGGATACTTTGGACTAGTGATGGGCATAACCGGACAATTTTCATAACCGAATTATTTGCATTCGAATGATATTAATAACCGAATGATTATTTGAATAATATTTCGAATACATTTTGGCTCTGGATTGGTTTCGATTTCGCCGGTTTGCCGGTTACGCGGTTCAGCGTCATCTGCATCGGCATCATAACTTGCAGATAGCAGGGGAACTCAGTTAATCGTTAATTATAATAATTGTATAAATTATTTTTATTTGATTTCTAAGGAGTTTGTGCAATAAGTAATTGTGGATATGAATGAAATATATCTGGATACACCTTTATTGTTTTCAATTGCTGACGATTTATAATAATATAATAATATAATAATAATTAATAATATATTGTAGTATTTGTATGAGTTTTACTCCTACATTCGTCCGATCTATAACCAAAACATAATATGTACATTATGTGTTATCTATTGGAAATTGAGAGGTATTTATTAAGAAGCGTAGAAAGAATGAAATATGCGTGACTGCTTGCTAGTCGCAATAAAAAACAGTGGTATAAAGTTTATGTTTATTGATCGGCCGGGTTAAAGGCGGCAAAAAATTTATTTATGTTCATATCATGTGACGACGGATCGACCGCGAGCCTCAGCCGGCCAGGAAGCAAGGGAGAAAACTGTAGGCGAGACGGTCAAATGGTGTTTTCAGTACAATCTGCCTTGCTTATGGTTATGAGTTTATGAATGACGTATTATTTACAGAATTTCGATCACTCGCAGGTCGCTGAGATGCGGCAGGTGGTACGTATCAGGATGAGGTTATTTTTCATTCGAATACTTGGAACGAAAATCGAGTTACGCAGGTTATTTCAATAACCGAATAACCGGTTATTTTTCATTTGAATGAGCCCATCACTACTTTGGACTGTAATGGGTGCAAAGTTGAAGTACAGCGGCTGTAACGTACACCTCAGAGGCGTGATGAGAAAGAGGGCTACATTGTTAATTATAATATCGGCCCATTGGATCGCAGGCCAATTGAATTTTACATACCTAAATTAAATGTATATAATTACACAAGGTGGTCCGAGAATGGCGGATAAGGTTCAGGTAGAGCGATTCTTTGTTCAACAGACAAAAACTAAAATGTATCAATATCACAAAAACCCCATAACCGATTTTAGTGAAATTATGAAGGCTTATTGGTGCTATTAAGGATTATGTTTTGGCGCACTTAGATTTAAATAATTTATTCCAGGTGCAGTGGGGATTTCTCTTTGAAAATGTTAACACCCTGTGCTTATCTCGGAAACGAAGCGTTTCTGGACCATGTTTATCAGGACTTTTTTGTTTGTATTGATGAGATCTATAAGTGAGTAAAATATTCGGACGTATTTTTTAAACACCTTGTATACAAATGTGGACGAAGTGAACGTGCAACAAATTTGAGCAAAATGAACGAATATCAAATTTGGGTGATCTAAGAATTTGGGCGAAGTGAACCTTTTGGGCGAAGTGAGTGTACATGGGATTTAGGCGAAATCGCCGTTTTGAGAGAAGTGATTGCGGTTTCTTTTTGGGTAAACTGATCGTAGGGCTACATATGTGTGGGCGAAGTGAACGTGCAAACTGCGGGCGAAGAGATTTTTGGGCTGAGTGATACGGACTCATAAATGCCCAAGGTTTCTTATCCAAGAATTCCAAGTTTAATTATTGTTACGAATAGTTATTCTTAACAATGTTTCTTGTTTTTTCATGTCAGTTAGTAATTGCAAGGATAATAAGTGCATATACTTATTTTAATTTTGTTGTGATATATTCAATAAAACATGCAGAAAAATCGGATTAAATGTCTATTTAATTCCACGTACATTTGACATAAACATAAACAACAACCCAAGCCAACTAACTAATACAACATCTTTTTTTATAAAATTATGAAGCTTAACTATAGATTAATAGTTAAACATAATCCAGTAAATACTTTGGTCGTTTTCTATTTCGCATTGGTCTATTAACCGATGCTTCTGAATCCACTAACTACTCAGTATTTTCTCTTAAATCATTTTTAGGGATATTATTATCCAAAACTCGTTCATCCTGAGAAGCTGTTTCAGAATTTTCAAAGCTTTCCAAAATATCAGGCGCATGTATACTGTGATAAGGCGCTTCTATCAAATGCCACCTATTTCGACGATAATAATATCCTTTATCTGTTTTTACAATATACGAACGTGGTTCTTTGCATATTTCTACCACTTTACCATAGTGATGGGCATAACCGGAAAATTTTCATAACCGAATTATTTGCATTCGAATGATATCAATAACCGAATGATTATTTGAATAATCATTCGAATAAATTTTTGCTCTCGATTCGTTTCGATTAAGTCAGCCGGTTTGGCGGTTCACCGTCATCTGCATCGACATCGGTTCACCGTCATCTGCCTCGACATCGTAACTTGCAGATAGCAGAGGAACCAAAACATAATATGTACGGTCGCCGCCTTAGAAATCGGGACACGTAATATGTTCTTCTAGTCTTTGGAGTATTCTTGCTCCGGTTACTTCATTAATGTGAGATGGCATTTCATAATTGACAAACAATAAACAATCTGACGTAACAATTAAACAATAATAACTGTAAAAACCCAGTTTATACACTTAAAAAGTACATGCAAAATATATCATAATAGTGTGTAGTGCCCGATTTCTAAGGCGACGACCGCACATTATGTGTTATGTATTGGAAATTAAGAGGTATTTATTAAGAAGTGTAGAAAGAAAGGAATATGCGGGACTGCTTGCTAATCGCAATAAAACAGTCGTAAAATGTTTATCTTTATCGATCGGGCGGGTTAAAGGCGCCGCCTCTTGTTTTGAATCTTTGGAGATGTAAGCAAATAACAAATTGTTAAATAGCTTGATGCGTTTGCAGTTTTTAGGCGTTCAGGTTTCAGGCCCCCAGAATTTTATATTTTTAGCACTGCGTAGGTCGCTGAGATATGGCACGTAGTACCTTTGAATAGAGGTTTTATATTCAAAGCGTAGTACGTATCAGCATGAGGTTATTTTTCATTCGAATACTTGGAACGAAAACCGAGTTACATAGGTTATTTCAATAACCGTATAACCGGTTATTTTTCATTCGAATAAGCCCATCACTACTTTACCATACTGTTTTATGTCTGAAATCCATACAGAATCACCAATTTTTAACAGTGTCAACTCTTTCGTATTGTGTCTATTATTAAATATTTTTTCTTGTTTATTCTTTCTTTTTAATTCAGTTTGAAAGAATGACTCAGTATTCTCAGTCGCATTTAATAAACTTGGCAAAATTGGTAAATTAGTTCTTAATTTTTCTCCCATAATTAGTTCTGCTGGACTAAAACCACATTCCAGTGGTGTTGAACGATATGCTAAAAGGGCTCGGAATATATCTTTATTCTTTTTTAACAAATTTTTAGCAATTTTAACAGTTGCTTCAACACACCCATTAGATTGTGGAAAGTAAGGACTACTAATTATATGAAAAAAAATGCTCCTTTGCAAAATTTTTAAACCCAGATCTGAACTGAGGACCTCCATCCGATTCAACTTTCTCCGGAATACCAAACCTACTAAACACTTCACATTTCTCTATGAGAGTATTTTCAGACAAATCTCTCATTTTGAACATTTCAAAATAACGCGAATAATATGTAGTCGGTAATTATTACATACCAATATTTATGTTTAAAATAATCTATACCTATTTTCATTCATGGTCGAGAAGGTATTTTATCTTTGAGAAAAGGTTCTTTTATGTTGACACGTTCTTCTATGCAAATTGAACAATTCCTTACTAATTGTTCTATTTGAGATGATAAACCTATCCACCAGATAGAAGCTTTTGCTCTTTCCCTGCATTTTGTAATACCCAGATGACCCGTATGTATAAAATATAAACATTCTTTTTGTAATTTTGAAGGTATAACTATGCGAGAGCGTTTTAACAGTAAGTTTTCCTTTACACAAATATCATCTTTGTACTGAAGATATGGCACCATTTCGATAGAACAATTCGATTTTGAAGGCCACTGGGATGTAGCATATCCATCAAGTTTCAAACAAATAGGATCACGAGATTGTTCTAGAATTATTTTATCAAGAAAACGATCTTTTACTGGTAAAGCTCCTACTATAACATTCTACTTCAGAAAATAATTCATTTTCTGGAATAGAATTTTTTATTGGACTTCTTGAGAGAGTATCAGCTACTACGAGATCTTTGCCTGGAGTATATATAATTTCATAAGAGTATCGCATTAATCTCATGCGAAACCTTTGCAATCTAGGCGACAGTTCATCTAAATTTTTGGTTTGTAAAATTTGTAAAAGTGGTTTATGATCTGTCTTAAATATTACTTTAGGTAATCCAGTAATAAATTCAGAAAATGTTTCTGCTGCCTATGTAACTGCAAGCGTTTCCTTTTCGATTTGGGCATATCTTTTTGCTGTAGCACTTAACAATCTAGAAGCAAAAGCTACAATTTCTCTCTGATTATCCTTACCAACCTGCATTAGAACCCCACCTAGACCATATGAACAACTATCACAGCTGAAAATAATTTGCTTATTATAATCATAGTAAGAAAGTCATGGTGATTCCTGTAAAAGTGTTTGTATTGTGTTGAATGCTTTTTCTTGCGAAGGTCCCCAAAGAAATTAAATATCATTTTTTAATCATACCTAATAATCTAAGAACTTCAGTTTTATTGGTCGGTTTTGACATTTTTTAATAGCTTCGATGCGTTTCTCGTCTATTGAAACACCATTCTCATTTAAAACATGCCCAAGATAAGAAACCGTTTTCACTTTAAACAGACATTTGTCTTTATTTAATGTTATACCCACAGCATGAATTCTCGAAAGTACTTGATGCAAAATTCAATCATGTTCAATATCGTTTTTAGCAAAAACTAATACATCATCCATATGAACTAACACTCCTTCTATTCCTGCTAAACTCTTTGAAAATTTTTCCTGAAAATATTCAGGCGCACAAGAAATTCGAAATGGTAGTCTTTTATAAAGAAACCTCGCAAAAGGCGTAATAAAAGTTGTTAACAACTGACTTGCTCTATCTAATTTGATTTGATGAAACCCTGAGGTAGTATCCATTTTTGATAAAACACTTGCACCTTTTAACAACGACCAAGGCGATTCTACACCACTCATTAGATAGTAAGCACGACAAACACTTTTATTAAGCTTAGTATAATCACAACAAAGTACAACCACAATTGGAGAGACCCATTCTGTATGAAAATCTACTGGTTCGATAATATCGAGATTAATTAACTTCTCTAATTCTTTCCTTAAATTGTCTAACAATGGTTTTGGTACTGAACGAGGTACTGACTGAACATATGGAACTGCATCTTCTTTAAGTATTATGGACATTTCACCCTTAAATTCCCCAATCTCATTAAAAATTTGTGGATATACTTTTTCAATATCTTTGATATTCAAATTATTATTATTACCGACAAAACTAACCATAGGATCAGGAAAACGTACAATTTGTAACTGTTTTAAAGCATATCTGCCCAAAATTGGTGATTTTAGATTTTTAATTATGTAAATATCAAATCTACCTGAGTTATTCTTGTATTTAATATTACAATTTAGTTTACCTAAAACATTTAATTGTTTTCCGTCTGCACCAAACATATTTTGATTACATGTACGTACCTAAAACATTACTTTTTAAGAAATACTGATTAATATTATGTGGAGGAAAACAAACAACATTCGCTCCAGTGTCAACTATGCATTTATCATCTACTGTCACTGTTACATACCAGGCTGGTGTGTTCTGAGAATGATCTAGCTTTCCTAGAAAAAGTCTATCTACCTCGCATTGATTTTCACGATCCATCTGCTTAATTAATCTGTCTTGTCTCAAACAAACACTTTCCCAGTGACCTCTAGAAGAACATTTTCTACAAAACTGATATTCTTGCAGGACATCTTGATCTGTCTTGCGGAGAAAACCCACAGTATAAACATCTATCATTTCTATTTGAATTGAATGTAGTTGTATCTGAAGCAATCCTTTCTTTAGGTCTTCTTGCAAAACTGATTTTCTTCTAAGTATATTCTGACTGTCTGTTTGCTTGTCTAAGAATTTCATTTTGCTTCATTTGAGTTTCAGCTTGCTTTGCTATCAATATTGTAGTGGCTAATACGTTGAGACGCCTATTTAATTACGTAATATTAGCTCTACTATTTTCTTTCAAATTGATTTATTTAATTTGAATTTTAAATTCTATTCTTTTAAATAAATGTATTGCATTGAGACTCTTCAAGGGTGGTTCGTTAATCTAGTTGTCTGTTATATGAAATTTTAATTTTTTTAGTGACTTGATTATGAACTGACACTAACTGTCAGCTTCACTTCAAACAATGATCCAACAATAATCAAACCAGAAATGACAAATATTCTTTCTACTCACATGTAATTGACTCAATTCACTAAGGTAAGTACTTTATTATATTTATTTCACTATTTTAATTGTCTTTTATTCAATATGCTTCTATAGGACTAATTAAGACCAACCTGAACTCCTCGTACTTTCACTGCTAGTCACCTCAAAACACCACTATTCCCGATGTTCACAGCTCGGACCCTCGACAGACCAGCCACGATGCTCTGCCAACCGTCAAATAACCTCCAACCTGTCAAAACCCTGGCTGCTTGCAGAAATGGTCTCGTTCCTTACACTGCAACTGTCAACCCAACAGCTTCATGGCAAGTTCACTCGTACAGATGATCCCTGTATACTTGCACTAATTCATCTTCATATTTGAACCTTGTTTTTACCTCGCAGATTTGTTAACACCTTATTTAATGTATTATACCAAATTAGCAATACAAATAAAGGTACAATTTCCAGTTTTTTATTAAATTCGAAAGAATATTTTCAAAATACGTCTACATTTTAAGTTTGTTATTTTTACAATAATCCCAAACAAAATCCCCCTTTATGCTAGTTACAATTATTCATACACTCTTTAAAATTAAATAATATGCTTTCTACCTCCTATATTCTAATTTCTAATAGAAAGCATATTTGTCATATGTAACATTAGCTTATATTTCCTTATTAAATTTCAACACCATGATATAATACTCAATTGCTATTACTTTTCAAAATAAATTGTAAATTGTCTCAAATTAAACTTGCATTACTTATTTTCAAATAAACTAACAATCTTTTTAAAACTTTTCTAAGTTGATTGTATTAATCTCCCAAATTTATATTTACTTTAATTTTTATTCAAAAACTGATCTTTACGTATCATAACAATATAGCATTATTTAAAGTAAGATCGCTTAAAAGTTGCAACGTTTCACTAGTCTTCATGTCAGACATGCCTACTACAATTCTGTCTGGAATCAGATCTTCCTTTAAACATTCGTAATCACAATTTTCAGCAAGTGAGTGCAATGATGTTATAAATGTATCTATAGGTTCACCTGGCATCTGATATCTTGAGTTGAATTTGAATCTCTCAAATATAATATTACGTTTAGGTTGAAAATGGTTATTAAACTTAGCAACCACATCTTCAAATTTCTTTGGAAGTGTACCAAATCTTAACTAAATATCTTCTGACTCACCCATTAAATACAACAACAAATCTATTTTTTCTGATTCGGTTTTCAAACCAAAACCCGATACAGTTAGATATCGTTGAAATCTTTTCAACCATTGTGGCCATGATTCGGGGGCTTGAAAATTAAAGCAGTCAGGAGCTTTTTATGCTTCCAGTGGAACGATTCATAATATTAGAGCACCGCTGCCACCATGTTGTGATATATTCAATAAAACATGCGAGAAAATCGGATTAAATGTCTAGTTAATTCCACGTACATTTGACATAAACATAAACAACAACCCAAGTCAACTAACTAATACAACAAATTTAGTTTAAGTTCATGAAATATCACATTAAAAAAAGTACTTGTTAACAGTGCGGTATGTAAAATGAATTCTGAGCTAATAAAATTGTCAAAATGGCTAAAAAATAACAGACTGAAGCTGAATACGATGAAAACGATGGTGCGGCTACCACGGAAAAAAGTTGGTCCCGGTTGTCATAATAACATCATGACAGTCGTTACTGGGGTTGGAAGTTTCCATAAAATGTACAGTGACGCCTATAATTGGCCTAACGGCTATTGGCGAAGTGCGGAATAAAATAAAATACAAATAAAATAAAATAAAATAAAATAAAATAAAATAAAATAAAATAAAGAATACGTTGCCGAAATGAAATATCTAGGGGTAGTCATTAATGATAGATTAAAATTTAAGAATCATATAGATTTTATTGTTAAAAAGACGGCTAAAAAGATTGGGTTTTTTGGCAGAATTAGTAGTAAATTGAATGGATGGTCTAGAATTTTAGTTTATAAGTATATAATTGCTCCGCATTTCTAATACTGTTCCACTGTGCTATTTTTAGTGACGGAAGGAGACCTTCAAAGGCTGCAAAAATTACAAAATAGAGCAATGAGAATAATATTGCGTTGTCATAGGCGGACCAAAATTGCCAATATGCTAGAAATGTTGCAGTGGCTTAGTATTAAACCAAGGATACGTTTCAATACGATGGTTTTATTTTTAAGCTGGTAAGAAATATGTTATCTAGTTATATTAGTAATCACGTAGTTTATAACAAAGATGTTCACAATTATAGAAGTATAGAACTAGAATAGTAGATAATTTCCGACTGCCAGCAAATACAAAGAGTTTCACACAAAATACCTTATATTAGAAAGGATTTAAAATGTATAATGACCTCCCAAACAAGGCTAAACGACTAATGTGAAACAATCTAAAAAAATTTGCTCGGAATATGTTAAAAACACGTTTTACATATACTCGTAGCAGTAAGGTTAAATTAAAATGTGGGGAGGTACACTAAATAGGTTTTAAGTTGTACAAAATTAAGCGTTTGTTATTATGTATATAAACATCTTTTTATGATGAAATAAACTTACTTACTCACTTACTTTACAAATAGCCTCCTGTGTTTAAATTTAATCATAACATTGTCACGTTTAATGTAAACAAAGAGGGATGCTTTTATGTAAATCTCCATGTATAAAGAGGATAGTATTGTCATGGAAGTTAAAAATAGTTAGTTAATTAAGGAGTTGACTATGAAAATACGGTGCTATATATAGTATATATTATTAATATAATTTAACTTTATTGTTTAACGTTTAATCATACAATCGTAACGAAAAACATTTTTTATAAAGATGCGGATGTTGTAAAAGCATACTATAAGCAACTAAGATTCAGAAAGAATAAGATTTATTTAGCACATTTCACTCATTCATATAAGGTACTCATAGCGGACGTCAATGAAGGAGTCAGCTATTAGCTTTTGTATACTGCTTACTCTTAAAAATATTTAGCATATGTTTAGGTGCCTATTTATATTTGCAAAAAGCATGAGATTTTTGTTACCGAGTACTCTACATCGATCTTTCTCAAAATGATTAAATTGAATGCTTTAGTTGGAAGTTCGTATTTCAATAAGAAAAATGTTTATAGCAGCTTGTGACTTGTTTTGAGGTTTCCAGCACGTCAGTATCTTTGTGGCACGCATTGTATGACTGAACTGTATGTACATATGCAAAAAAGCTATGCGAATCGGTAAACTTGGATAGCATCCAAGAACAATTAAAATTTTATATATTTTCGGTAACATTTAAGTGTTCCAAATATAGATAAATGTATACTAAAGAATATTACTCCTTATCCACATATTAAGGCTCAATAAATTCCAAATTTCAGAAACAAATCTAAGTACTTTTCAGAACAAACACTTCAAATAGAGTAATACGTGATGATATTAGAAATACGTAATTAATTATTATTGCAGTTATGAAACCATATGGTTAAATGGAGAGGCTGCTGAAAAATGAAAATGAAGATTTTAAATAGGTACTCAAAATGCAGTGAAGAGTTTTCCAATTCTACTCCAGATATTTAAGAGTCAGCTATATTGCTATGGTATTCTACCCTCAAACGATTCTGTTTAATTGATCAGATGTTTTAAAAATAATTAAATTAAAAAATGGAATTATTTATGGTTTAATCGGTAAAATGTTAATATTGAATAAAATAAAAAAGTTGTTTAAAAAAACGATAAATAATATGTCAACATAAGAGTTAAATGAGTTTTAGGTGAACCTGATTGACTTAAATTTAGAGCAGGTAACATATGAGGGACTAGTGACGAAAAAGAAATGTCAATAGATTGTTTTTAGATCAATACAAGATGGTTTCACATTCAATAAAGATACATATGCAAATGTAATCTAATTAACCAGCAGTTTACTGTGAAATGGCCTTTAAAAGTAATGTAAAACACTGTTAATACATGCTGAACTTGATATCGAATTACAATACGTTTAAAACAGTAAGAATAGTGAGAAGTTGGTATAAACCACAATCACATAACGAATGTGAAATCATAAATTGCATAAAAGGCAATAGGTATCTGAGGTGCAAAATTATAAATGTGAACTGTAAATAAAGAATTAATAGGTGATGTAAGTGATACGTGTCAAAATTGTGACACTGATGAAAATTTAATTATGGACTTTAGTGGTAAGTTAGATAAGACAATTGGCATGTGAGGGAACAAGGCAATGTAAGAATTGTAAAAAAGAGAGCGATTAAACAATTGACATGTGAGGTAACTAGGCAATATAAGAATTGCAAAAAAAAGAGAGAGATAAGACAATTGAAATGTGAGGTAAAAAAGCAATATAAGAATTGTAAAAAAGAGAGAGATAAGACAATTGACATGTGAAGTAACTAGGCAATATAAGAATTGTAAAAAGAGAGAGATAAGACAATTGATACGTGAGGTAACAGAGCAATATAAGAATTGTAAAAAAGATAGAGATAAGACACATGCCATGTGAGGTAACAGAGTAATATAAGAATTGTAGAAAAGAGAGAGATAAGACAATTGACATGTGAGGTAACAAAGCAATATAACAATTGTAAGAAAGCGAGAGAGGTTTTTTTTTAGTTTATTTATTAACTACAATCTGTCTCTTAGAGACATTTAGTAGGCGATTTGACAATGCAATAAAATACATACAGAAGACATGTTGGAAACAAACCAATGAGATTTCCCGTTAATAAGCTCAAGAGTTTTGTAATGTTGCGATTGCACGGCACTCATTACGAACACAACGCGCACTACTCACTGTCACTCAAAAACGGCGTGGAAGATCGGGAAGTTTTATTCTTTTAAGTCTAGGCTGGAAGTCGTCTTCCTCTAGGAGGGGCTCGATTAGCACATTTGGGTGAAAACTAAGACGAGTAGCATAGCGGACACTATATTTTTTAATTTAATCTGTGATTGAGGGGATTCCCAAGTCACGTTGAATAACCTCGTTTGGAAAAAACCAGGGAGCGTTTACCATAGATCGTACTTTGGATTGAAAGCGCCTGAAAATGTCGATATTGGAGTTGCTTGCAGTTCCCCAGAGTTGTATGCCGTAACTCCAAATTGGCTTTATAATGGCTTTATAGAGCAAAATTTTGTTATCGATGGACAGTTGAGATTTTCGGCCTAAGAGCCAGTACATTTTTTGAATCTTAAAACCCAGCTGCTTCCTTTTGGTGAATATATGCTTCTTCCAAGTCAGGCGTCGGTCTAAATAAAGTCCCAAGTATTTTACATGTTCGTCTTGCGGTACTGGTGTGCCGTTGAGCATAACAGGACAGGTACCTACCTCTTCTTAGGGTAAAGATCACTTGCACTGACTTTTCTTTATACGCCATTTGTTGAACTAAAGTTCGAGTTCTTGCAGATGTTCCTGTAGATGGTAACTTGCTATATGGGGTTCAGAGTGAGAAGAGAGTACTGCAGTGTCATCTGCGAATGTGGCTACCATGGTGGAAGTAGTGGTGGGAAGATCAGCTGTAAAAAGTAGGTATAATAGCGGACCCAGCAGGATATAGGGGCGTGCGATAATCTTCGTATTTGACGAGAAAGTGCCTGTCAGTTAGATAAGACTTGAGGATTTCATAATAGTCTGAGGGTATTGTCCTTTTGATTTTGAACAAAATCTCTTGATGCCACACTCTGTCGAATGCTTGTGAGACGTCTATGAAAATGGCCGAGCAGTAGCGTTTGTCATTAAAGTCCTTTGTAATTTTGCCAACAACACGGTGGACTTGCTCAATGGTAGCATGATTTTTTCGAAAACCGAACTGGTGATCAGGTATGAGATTGTTGTCTAAAATTATAGGTAGTAGTTTCTTTAAGAGCAGCTTTTCAAAGACTTTGGACAATAGCGGCAATAGACTAATTGGTCTGTAAGAAGATTGATCAGTAGGTGGTTTGCCAGGTTTGGGTATTAAGATTATTTCAGCAACTTTCCATTGCTCTGGAAAATGCCTTAAGCGCAGTACTGCATTGAAGAGATAGGTGATGAACACAAATCCTTTTTCTGGCAATTCTCCCAACACTGTTGCTGTAATTAGATCGTAGCCGGGTGATTTTCTTGGGTTTAGTTCTGCCCTGAGCATGGTCTGGACTAGTTTAAGTTTGAACTTCCGAATTGGTGGGCTCAGTTGAAACGGTGCTTCTAGGTAGTGTTGGATTTTTTGTTCTTCTTCTTGCGTGACTTTAGAATTAAACGGTGTGAAAACTGTTCCCAAGTGGTTGGCAAATGCAAGTGCTTTTTCTCAGTACTTCTTGCCCAAGTGTTATTTGGAAGGCGCAATGGTGTTTCATGTTTCTGTGGTTGCTTGAGTTTCTTTGTCGCTCTCCAGTGTGAGTACTCTGTGGCTTCTGTCGGAGACAAGTGCTGTAAGTAATTCTGTACCGATTCATTTTTGATATTCTATAGAAGTTGTTTTAGTTCCAATGTTTTGCGGTTGAGTCTTCTCTTATCATTAGCGTGCCTGGTAGTTTGATATATTCTACGTAGTCGACGTTTTTCGGCGATCGTTTTCTTCACTATGATAGGACAATCAATAGAAGCGATATTCTGTGTGCTTGGTGGTGTTGCAGTCCATGCAGCGTGCTGGATGGTTTGATTGAATAATTCTACTGCAGTAAATAGATCTTCTTTTGTTTTTAAGGATACATCGAGCCGTAAGGTTTCATCAATTATCTCTCTGAAAAAATACCAGTCCGTGTATTTGTTACAGAGACTAGGATACTTCGAATTGAGGATCACTCGCGTTCCCTTGGTTAGTATGATTGGCGAGTGCTCACCTGTGAGGTCGAGACAAGATGCAGCCTTAAAATAATTTGGATTAACTCCGTTTATGACACACAAGTCAAGTAAATCGGAAATTTTTGCTGGATCCGAAGGCCAATGTATAGGTTCTCTTGTGGAAATATAGTGCATTCCGATATTGTTGAGTGTTCTTAATAATTCTCTTCCTTTGGTTGTGATTAGCCGCGATCTCCACTGTGTGTGTTTCGCGTTGTAATCGCCACCAGAAATGAACCTGTTACCCAAGGTTTGGAAATAATTTTCGTATTGCTCTTGTTTATTATTATGTCGTGGAGGACTGTATACTGCAGAGAGTATCAGCGGTCCTTTCCAGTCTTCTATTGCCACTGTGGTAGCATGTAGGTGCTCTGGGTTCTACTTAGGTAGTTCATGATGTTTAATACTATTTCTGATAGTAATGGCTGTTCCAGCGTGGACTGTGCCATCTGGATCTTGGGTGGCATGTATTGTGTAGTAGGGAATTTTTACGTAAGTACGATCCGTATAGTGAGATTCAGCGATTAGCATTACGTCTATGCAGTGGTTTGATATAAAGGAGACGATTTCTTCTTTGTGATATGCTAATCCATTGGCATTCCAGACGGCTATTTTAAGGTGTAGATCCATTAGGTACTTATTTTGGCAACGACTGTGGTCAGTAAGGTTAACATATTGCCCATCTGTTCCATTAGGGTTTTCAGCATTTGTGTAAGTTCGTGTAACTCGTTTGTGTTAGTGGACTGCTGCTGTGATTGTGTTGTGTCGTAATGAGGTTGCAGTTGATTAAAGTTCGTTACGTTGGCATAACTGGTATTTGGTTGGACAAATTGGGTCGAAAACCTAGGAGTTGGTGCTAGTTATTTGCTTCTTATTGAGGGGTACATTTTTTGTTGTAGTTCCTTATAGACTTGACATCCCTTGTAGTTTGCGGGGTAATTTCTACTACAGTTCACACATCTGACGTCAGGACTTTTTTCTATACGTGGACATTGAGCGGTGAGGTGGCTTCCAGTGCATTTGACGCACCGTGGGCTTCTATTGCAAAAGTTTTTCGTGTGCCCATGCTTTTGGCATTTAGCGCATTCGGGGATTTCGCGTTTTGCATTAGGTGGTTCGAATTTTACTATTGAGTGACACAGCTTGTTTGTGTTGTAGATATCTTTGTTGTTTTCGGCTGGGTTTAGCTCCACGAAGAAGAGTGGTAGCGCTATTTTTGTACCTCTTTGCTTAATGTTGGCAATGTTGGTAACCTCATGTCCAAGTGTTTTTAACTCACTTTTTAGCTCGTCTAGATTAGTAGATGGATGTACATTCCTAAGGACTAATCTGAAGTTTCGTTCCTGTTTTCGTTTATACGTGTGAAATTCGCTGTTTCTTTCAGCTAAGGCCTTTATTATGGCGGTGTATTTTTCCGATGTATTTGGTAAGCTTTTACTTCATCTATATTTACTACTTTTAATGTGTATTCAGATTTCGCGATAGATTCCAATAAGCGTACAAGCGGTTCGATGACTTTAACACCTGATAGGAATATTGGTGGTGGCTTAGGTTCCTTAGCTGCTGGATTTACGTTCTGATCTGAATTGCGATCTGTTTGATTGTCAGTAAGGGGCTGGAAGTGGTTGGTGGGATTCAGCCAGTATTCTTGTTGTTTAGCTGACTTAGATTGCCTCTGTGTGATATCACTGCTATCTTTGCGGCTTCGTTTTCGGTTTTCAACTGTTTGCCAGTCATGTTCGTGTGATGATTGGTTTGTTGGTAATTGATATGCAACTGCATTGTTGTGATGAGCTTGTTGGGTGGGATTGCAAAATATCGTTTATTGTAAAGTTTGATTGAGAATTATTTGCTGGCGTATACTGATAATTTGGAATAAATTGCATTTGATCTGTTTGCATCGGTATAAATTGTTGAGTGTTTTGTACAGGTATGACTTGATTTCTATAAAAAGCCATAATACATGTTTTTGCGTTACTTACTGCAGCGATAAGTTATCACAACCGATTTTAAATAAACTGCTCAAGTACAGGTCTAAAGAGTAGCTTCAGCACTGCGAAAACATTAAGTATTATAGTGCACCCAGAATGTGTAGTTCAAAACGTGACCACCGAACTTCTGTAGATGGCGCCAAGTGGACAAGCCGCCACTGTGCTAAAATGCTTGGAAATTTTGCAAAGTGGAAAATCGCCACCTTTCGCCAAAACCAAATAGCGCATGAAGGTGCTCGGGACCTTAGCAACAACTTTGCCCCCTTTCAAAAT
This sequence comes from Agriotes lineatus, assembly GCA_940337035.1. NCBI lineage: Eukaryota > Metazoa > Arthropoda > Insecta > Coleoptera > Elateridae > Agriotes > Agriotes lineatus. Next base: position 714 of record CALNHX010009229.1, on the reverse strand, counting down.
TTCGATATCTGTAGCCGTTCGAAAGTTACAGGCGATCCAGACAGACAGACGGACGGACGGACAAAACGTTCGCATAAGTACGATGAAGCTACTAATAAACTGCTCAAGTACAGGTCTAAAGAGTAGCTTCAGCACTGCGAAAACATTAAGTATTATAGTGCACCCAGAATGTGTAGTTCAAAACGTGACCACCGAACTTCTGTAGATGGCGCCAAGTGGACAAGCCGCCACTGTGCTACAATGCTTGGAAATTTTGCAAAGTGGAAAATCGCCACCTTTCGCCAAAACCAAATAGCGCATGAAGGTGCTCGGGACCTTAGCAACAACTTTGCCCCCTTTGCCATGCAACGAATAGGTGTGTTGTGCATCTGGCCTGAATCAGCGGTTCATCAGGAGTTCGCAGTTATTTGCAGTACCTAGTTGGCAGATGACTGTAGCTAGAGGAGGAATTGGACAGCGGTTCTGAGGAGCAAGGACGTCTGGGGTTGCTGAATTGCAGTCTTAGCATAGCGTGATGTGCCGAGAAAATCGTCCAAGGCAGGTTGCTGGGCTTATAGGGAATGCATAATAACAGGTACAAAACAAGTATCCTAATAAATAATAATACATGTAAGTTAATAAATAAAGAGAAATATCGATTAGCTGATTACATAAACTGTAATTGGTTGTTTTATTTCGTATTTAATTGCAATAGAAGTTATCTTAGAGTAAATA